>OMNN01052883.1:0-12856 GCA_900302755.1 Chromis chromis
GGGAGGGGGGGGCACCAAAATTTAATCACCTGTTCCTTGGCCCATTATCAACATTTCCTGAAAATGTCATCAAAATCCGTTCATAACTTTTCAAGTTATCTTGCTAACAGACAGACAGACAGACAAACGGCGGTAAAAACATAACCTCCGCTTCGCGCGTGGCGGAGGTAATAACCCAAAGAACATCAGATGAATGTGCTGACCAGAGGTGGCTGCACACGAAGAAGAAGAGAAAAAAACAATCCAAGGACCTCTGACAAGAATGGCATGTAACAGTGTGAAATGTGTACTTGCACTGACTTAATGTCAACAGAATATCACAGCAAGGCAAAATGAGTTGCTTACTCTCATGATAAAGGTGTGCTGGTGGCACAAAAAGCAAGAGTCTTTTGTCTGCAGCTGTTCATCCCTCAGCCAGCTGTGGATATTGCATATCCTCCCCCTTCTTCCTTGAGCTGTTTTGGGTGCCCCTGGTTCTAAAAGTAGAAGTCCTATTCATTTTTCCCATCGAAAGTGTTATGTCACTCACCGTTAGAGAACTTTGTATAGAACTGGTATAGATCAGCATGAATCTCTCCTTAAAACTCAGTGCAGAATCAGTACAAATTGCTTCTTTAAGGTGCTCCTGAGCAAGGCTCTAAATCCCAAATTGGTCTAGTGGAGCACCTCATTTGTCAGGATTTACACTGGGTGGCTTTCAGGTGTGAATGTATGTAACTGTTTGAACTGAACTGATTGTAGCATTTAGACTTTTCTGCCATGCCAAACTGACCAATGGGTAATACTACTGAGGCAGTCTGTACAGTCTTTCCAGTAAAAGCCTCACAGTTACGCTTTTCCCATTGACAACATATGAAGATGGACAAAGCTTCTGTGACATCACCTTAAGGTATCTTGAACTGCGGGTTTAAAGTTTTGTATGGTGGCTCCAGTCCTCACCATCTTGGCAGTGTCTGACCCCCTGTATAACTTTAAGCCTTATATATAAATAACAGGTGAGTTATATAAAAATTCACCTCTCATACAGTTGTCATGAATGGAAAGTGTAGCTATAGAGACTAAAAACAGTCTTTGTACCAGGCTGTAAACATGTTTATTTCTGCTGTAAAGTTTGACATTTTAACATTGGGATCAATGGGGATTGACTCGCTATTAGAGCCAGCCTCAAGTGGACATTCAAAGAACTGCATTTCACTACAGTTCAGCTGTGGTCTGACTAGCTACAAAGTAGGATCACAGAAGGTTTTGTCACCTACTGCGAAATAGCAATGGAAAAATACACTAATCAGCCACAACAGTAAACCCCACCTGCCTGATGCCATACCCCATGTCAATAAAACAGCTTTGAGACATCGGGGCATTGACTTCTGAGACTGTCCGGGGGTGTCTAGCACTGAGATGTTGGCAGCTGATCTATTGGGTAATGTGGGGCCTCCATGGAATCGGGTTTGTACCGGTTCACTTCATGGATGCTCAATCGAATTGGGATCTTGGGAGTTTGGAGGCTGAGTCAAGGCCTTGGGCTCTTTGTGTATCTCAACCCATTGGGGCGTGTGCTTGGTCTAGAGCATAATTTAGGTTGGTGGTATGGTTCATGCATGCAGGACTCAAGGTTTCCCAGCAGAACATTAAATTGTAACAAGATGATCAATGGTATTCGCGTCACCTGTCAGTGATGTTACTGTTGCGGCTCATCGGATCGATGTACGTAATTTCTGCACTTAACAACACAGCACACCTAAAACATCCCTCTGGAAAAACATTATTACTGCCTCCCATTCCAGCTAACCAACAGACTGATGGATTGACCATCAGACTAATTACCTTACAGCTTTATTGTCCTGCTGGTAAATTGTCTGCTTAATTGACTTACTTGCACGCTGACTAACTCATTCGCGTGCTGATTGGCTGGCTGACAGCCACTTCTTTTTATAGCTCTCCCTGACAGAAATACAGACTGTTTGACAGACATGCAGAGGATACAGTGTGAATTTTTATTTTTCTATGTGATGCTCTCTGCTCATTATACTCATTAATAAACCTCTGAGGAGAGCTGTCTAGGCTTATCGAGTCTATTTTTTAATTAACTCGCTGTGTTTAATTGACTCTGCTGCTACTAATGCGAAGCCAAATGACACGGGAGGATTGGGATTTACAGATTTAGTCGTAAGTGTGAAATGTAAAATGTTACGCTTCCACTCTGTCTGTGTTTATATTTAGAAAATGTTAAAGCTATAAAAAGAACACATCAAATGAAATCCCATATCTAGAAATAGGATCAGTGTTTGGAAAGAGGCTAAAAAATGTTAAGTAGGACCCTCTTTTTTCCATAGTTTTAGATAGTATAGAAATGTACTTACAATTTTACTTGCTTCACCTGGTGAATTACTAGACACAGTGTAAAACTACACTTTGCCTCCTACTCATTTATGGATGTCATTCCATGAAAGCAAATTAGTATGTATGTGTCTAAAATGTTTCTGTGGGAAGACAGCCTTTGCATTTGCCAAACATGAGAAAAGCTGAATTGTAACTTCTGGAAGCAGTTGCCCACCACTTGCTGAGCTTTCAAGATTTTGTCTTTTGCTAAATAATGTCTTTTGTTTGACAAACGTCCATTCTGTATTACCCCTACAGCGGTTTGTCTTAGGTACAAAAGCATTTGTGAAATTCACTGTGTCTTGACTTGAATAAGTAATTTGGTGAGGCACAAGTTTCAAGTTGGGGTAGAATGCATTCTGGGATTTTACAATTGTCAATGTGCCAATTTTGCTTCAGTATTGAGCATTGCTGGCAGCAGGGTTATAGAGATTACACCAGTGGGTTGGTTGGTTGAACCAGGCCCAAATTTTCTATTTTTCCTTACATTCGCCTATTATTTTTAATGAAATCATTGTCTATTACATTAAATGTAATTTTCTACTCAAAATATACTTAATAACTGAAACTGATTAATTTTGTAAATATAAATGTTTTCCCTTTTTGCACACCTTCCCCCGTCCTAGAAGGAAATGGTTTGACCCCGCTCTGGCGCACTGTACGCTACGGCTACATGCCCAGCAGTGGGAATTTGCATCTGTCAATCTAATCTAGCCAACTAACATCATTGATAGAAAGAAACATGGCTAGTCGACACAAATCAGGTGCGCAGAAGAAAAAAGAAACAGAGAGGAAGATCATAGAGGTGAACGGGAATACATGAGGAGGTTATTTTGGGTCCGATTTGTCCTAGCACATATGATGCTTTCTTGTGCCGCACCCCAGCATGTCTGTTGACAGCCCTGGGTTGAACAATTTGGTCCTACTTTGGTGACCCCTTGACGTTCTCTGTAGAACTGAAAGTAGACATTTTTTTGGTGAAATATCCCAACAATTATTGTAAATGAACTTTGGAAAACATGTTAACAGTCTGCACATAATGACTTTGGTGATTCCCTGACTTCACAAGTGGCACCACTAGCAGGGCACAAATTTAACTCACTAGGTAAAAGATCTCAATATTTTCTCAATGAATTCATGCCCGCCGAGATATACTGCTGTGCCTAAATACAGCTTCACAGATCTTAGAATACTTTCAGAGTGTAGCGACTGTTTCTGCTTCTGGTGGTTTCGCTGCAACAGGAGTATAATAATAACAGGAGTAGAGGGGCAAAGAAGATGGAGGTTGGGAGCTGCTCTCATGAATGCACACACTTCTAAACTGCTGCATTTGAAGTTAATAATGGTTCAACTTGTTGCTTAAGCTTCTGCATGACCATGGCAACCACAGAAACCACAGCGAGTCTAATGACACAGTAGCTGGTTTTACTGGTGTCTGACTTCTTTATATGTCTCTTTGACAGCAGAGACAAGACAATATCTGTTAACAGAAAACCAGTCTGTGTTTGCTGAAGTAAAAGCAACAACATTTGCTTTGTGCCCTTCTGAACCACATAAAGGGACACATCCTAGAATTTAAATGTTTTATGGAAAGGTTTATTTATTACAACTCTGTAGGATGATTTGCTGCAGAAAGCATCAGCTACACAGCTCTTGGACTCTGTTAAGTCCTCTACCCTGACTCTCTACCCTGAGGGAATGGACAAAATTAAAGCAGTATGCACAGGGAAAATAGTTTTCTAAAGAGCACTTCAGACTGGTTAACACACTTCTTAAGGACTCTGAATTGACCCCAAAGCTCTTGAGAAGGACTGAACTGGTGGACCCAAGGTGGCTGTCAGTCAAGACACCCATCCTGTTTGTGCTGGCCTCTTTAAGTGCTTTAGGAATCTGTAGGTCGTCATCTGTAGCCAATTCTGGACATGTCTTTCTGACTTTCATTTGAAACAGGCAGCTGGAATATAAACTCATCAGTAACTGGATGTGAAATATGATCTAGAACAAAAAGGTTACATACCTCATATCCATGTAACCTTTTTTCTTTGTGTCTTGTAAGTGCATCAGTATTAAAAGGAATGCCTTGCATCTATTTCTTGTCACTCCTTTGTACTGGGTAATTCGTGACACTATGTTTGTCGTTGTGAACTGCAGCCTGAGTAGAAAATATAGGTCAAGGTGTATACAGTATTCCTGCACTGCATTGGTTTTAACGTCAGAAATGTGAGCAATGCCAGAAAAATGCTAAGCCTGCTGACAATGCTGCAAGTGGAAGTGTATCACATCTTATACTTTGACATGAGGGGAAACAATAATGAATAATTAAATGATCATCAACGTTTGCATAGTCTGAAGACATATGGACCAAGGTCACCACAGCGCAGGATAATAAAAGAAACACTGGATAAACCAAAAATATAATATTAATATATAATGCGAGTGTATTGCAATCCCTGTGGTAAGCCAGGCCGAAACGTGAAGTTTTTTTAAACTACAGTTACAGTGGGGCAGTATTCATATGAACACACATATATGCGCATTACAAAAGCATACGATACTGTCTTTATCATTAGTGAGCAAATCCATAGAATGACCTCAAGCCAAATTTAAGAGCGATTTAGAAATTGTGCATTTAGTGAGCCGAATAATCTTAGAGTCATTGTTATAATTGATAGATCATTCGTTTATCAAAAAAGCCATTTGCAGTCCTATTTGACCAATTTTCTGTATTCTAAAAAGTCAGCAAGAGAATAAAAATGCTTCTCAGGAAGCCATCTTAATTAGCTATTTGTGTATTGGAGAGAGGAGGACAGGAGTACCAAATGAGTCAAGGGTAAAGCAGCCATGACCCATTTTTCTTTTTTTTTGTTCTGTTTGTAGCATTAATATATAATCAGACTTCACGAAGAATATGCAGGGAATAATGGCAGCATAAGAACGAATTTGAAGTTTTCTAAATTAAATTGGAGTTAAAATGTGATTAAGTGAACTCTGCAGCCTTGCTTTTTGTGCTTCCTGCTTTTTGAAACTTTGCTGTAAAGCAGCTCATTGTGAAGCTTTTATTGACTCCCGCTCTGAACATCCCCACCTTGACTCTCTCATGCTTCCTTGTCCTTCTTATCTTGCATCATTCTCTTCACTCAGAGTTTCAATTTCACAGTCTGAAAGGCACCATGCGGGCAGATGTAGGGCTTTAATGGGTGTGGTTGCATAAGTCCCTGTTATCTGATGAGACTGTCATGCAAAAGTATGCTATACAATAGCAATGAACAGTGTGGGAATACGTGTTTTTAGAGACGTTGTTTTCTGTATCTCTGCACGTCATCCGTTGTTACAGTCCATCCAGAGGTCAGTCCCTCAGACCCACTAACCCCCTGCCACATCTCCGTCCTGCAGACCCCCTTTTCTATCTCTTTTCCAATCCAAATCCCAGCAGTGTGCCTTGCCGTGGCACCTTACTTAACAGACGGCCCAGCGGTCGCTCTTTGTGTCTGACGTGGCAGAACAACATGCTCACGCATCACATTACACTTCCTGCTTCCTCTGACAAAGGAAGAACACCATAAGAGTCACAGCACAGACCCCGTAACCCAGTTTTCTCCTATTAACCCCAAACATACTTTTGATTTGGGAGTAATTTTCCCCTGTAGGAAGCGCACTGCATTCAGACAGAAACCCACTAGTGTGTTAATGCTTACACACACGTATATAGACACACACAATTCATTTGGCCCAGGACCTGTGTTCCCTTTCAATTCTACAGAGATTCAACCTGGTGGCCTGTGATGTGTCAAAGCAGCAGGACACCTCAGCCTTAACTAAATTTAGAAAACCCCAGAACAAAAACTGAGGAACATAAACGTCAGAATTAAATAAGCCATAACCAGTCTTGACATGACGCTGTGCAAAGACCACACTTTGCATTTTGATGACGTAGTTCTTTAACTATAGTGTCATAAAGGACAAAACTCTTAACACAATTTTCAAAAGCATTCCCTAAATGATTTCTCCTTAACTGCTTGTGTATATTTAATTTATCATTCCAGAAAATCATTTGGCAAATAAGTCAGATCTAATCTACAGTCTTAGTGAGTCAGAATGTAAACATGTTTGTTGCTACACTATGGTATTCATGGAGTTTAAAGAAGTATATTTTAACATTGATGGCCTGCAATCTTGCATTTTGTAGTGTTGACTAAAATGCACATACATGAGGTTTTGTCATGGAAAGTAAGTCTCTTGGGTCCTGTGGGTTTCCTCTGTGGATCGTGTTTCTCCCGACACATCCCACGGATGGTTGTTTGGATTGGAACCTGGAGAGTTTGGAGGTTGGGTCAATGGCTTGAGCTCTTTGTCATGTTCCTCGAGCTTTTTCTGAACAGTTTCTAGGATGTGATCGGGCATATTGTCCAGTTCCATCGAGGAATGTTATTGTCAGAACCCAAAGCTTCCCAGCAGAACATTACCAGAGGATCAATGTCATACCCTGCACCTGTCAGTGGTTTTAATGTTGCACCAGATAGACGTAGAATACACTTTAACACAATAACTATTTCTTCTCAAGCCGCATTCTTTTAATGCATAGTTAAACACAATAATTAATTAACACGCATCACATCTAAATCTAGATGTGTGCTAATTAATTATTGTGTTTATCTATGCGTGTTCTAGAAAACCCCAGAATATTTTTGTCTCTGCGGAGCACTAACTTTGCAATATTTGCCGATATTAGAGACATACAGTATAAAAAACGTGGACGATATGAAATGATATTCAGAAGCCTAGGTGTAGGATTATACGTGACTGCCGTTTTTCCACCTACCAGCGAGCCAGAAATCCAAATTTGGTCAAAGCAGAGGAAGCCTGAGTGGAGCTGGAGAACTGCCACTGGAGGTGGTTGTGTTGCAACAGCGTTGTTGGCAACAGGGCTGCTGTGGAGGCTTTGAAATTTCTGCAATTCAGTCAAAGGACAAATCTGCCTGGAGCATGATGCCACAAATGGAGTTACAGCCAGTCTTTTGTCGGAAACCACTAGATATCAAAGTTTCACTGCTACAGTTTACAAACTGTAAATCCTTCACACACATTTGGAGAAAGATTAGTTTACAGACTTGGTGTTGAGATTGTCCTTGAAAATCGGATTTCCCGTATTTTGATCTTTTTTCATTGAATTGCAATAGTGTACGCTGTCCTGGATGTGCAACCCTTTCGACTAGAACACAAACCGAAACGTGATACCTTCACTTCAGTTTAGGTGCTGCAGTTATCTGCACACAAATACATACAATGCAAAACACATTGAAACTGCCAAAAAACAAACCCTCCTTCACATCTCATTTATTCCTCCTACTGATGTGGCCAACAGCGTCCAATGACTGAGATTTCTGTGTGCAAACAGCCACTGAGAAATATAAAGGCATTGTGTTATAATAGAAGAAAATGGAAGATGGACTGATTGCGTTAATTTCAGTAAGTATTCGGACCACTTCACTTTTTGCACCTTATAGTGTTGGAAATGTCACTTTAAATGAGTAAAATTGGCATTTCTGCTTATTAATGTTCACTCACTAACTGATAATCACAAAGCAGTTGTATGCAAAAGTTTGGGTGCCCCTGGGAAATAATACATTTGTTGAATGTTAATATGCTGCTACTTTTCATTTCTTAAACCTTAGAAAAAGTGCATTAATTGTTCAAATATCTGTTTGCTGCAGGCATTACATGTTTTCATTTTAAAACGCAACAAAGTAGGGAAACATTTACAATTGTATCTGTTCAGGTTAAATGGCACTATATTCAGCTGTCAGACAACTACGACACCAAAACTCAAAGCACTGGATGGAAAAGGTGAGGTAATTCTTAAGGAACAGTGCACAACTACCTATCTCCTCAAACATGTTTCCTAGGCCTCTGTCCTCCATCGGCCTTCATCATCTTTGGCCTGGATCTGCACCAACTTTCTCTTTCACAGGTCGGGATTTATTTCTAGTAATTTGCAATTTAGTATAAATAAATGTGTTTAAATTACAGAAAAAAAACATGTCAGCTGCCAGCCATGTTTTGGTCAACAATATAGGATGTCTTCACCTTTTAACAGCCTACCACTAACTTGTTTTAATCTTAGGAATACAAAAAAAAAATAGCCGAATGCAGTGTTGCTGTCCCAGAAACCTGATGTCTAGTGGTGAAACAATTAAAAGCCTGTTAATTGGCAGAAATCTAGCTGCAAAAAAGTTTAATAATCAAAAATTTGCATCATTGTTCAGTCAAAAACACTCTTGTTTCAGCCTCCCATATGAGAAATTTCCCTGCTTCTATATAATACTAATACTTTTCAACATTTATTACATGAACTGGGTTAGTTCACCAAGAGGTGACTCCATTGAGAAAAAATACAAAAGTAGTGCAAAAGTAGTGACCATGAAACTTTATGTGATACACGCCAGTGTTACTGAGCACAGCATTGAGCTACTTTAACTAAATTAGGTCAAGATGACGGTCTTTATTAGAATTTAGAGTCCATCGCTCCAGTTTTGAATCGGATCGTGACTGTATTTGTTTACCTATTCAGTTTGGTCTTTTTCAACACCTCCCTGTAGTCAAGGTCTAGAGCATCTACAGTAAACACTGATTGTACTGCTGTACCCAATGTACCCCGTGTCCTATAATGAGATTCACAGCCAGCTAAACTCTCTCTTGCATCACTTCCTCCAAGGAACAGGCGCGTGTTGTATTCGGACAGGATTTAATGCAAAAAAGTGTGAAACTGAAATGATACTAAATACAGAAAAATACTCAGTATACAAATCACAATATGTCCACTTAAACATTCCCTTGTGCATTAAAAGGTTAACTTAAACTTAGCAGTCACATTACATGAACAAAGATTGGACTTTACTATACCAACAAACACAGCATATGAAAACGTCTCAAACTTACATACATAATGTCTAACGATCACACACAACTTAGAAACTTACTCATATTGCCACTCAAAGGGATAGAAAGGAGTGGATGGCGTTGGATTGGGGGAGATAAACCATGCTTTGCTTGCCTCATGCGAAATCAATACTTCCTTTTTTTATTTCTTCTATTTACTAATGGGCTCAACATAGTGAACTGTGCAAACTTGCGGTTCCAGTACAATTCCTATTTTTTAAAAGTATTTTATAGCTGGTAACAGTAATGTAGCAGCCGAGGCATCAGTTTGATTCATTAAATGTAAACTCAGGCTGCAACTGCACCTTATGAAATGACCTTCACCTGTTGTGTTAGGTTGGGTTTTCCAAGCGTCTTTATGCAAGCGTGTTCTCCCTTCCAGCAAACTGTGGAGCAATACTGGAGCTTGAGACAGTCACTCAGGGCCGTCACATTTCAAGTGCTAATTGTCTGAACTGTGAACAAAGCTGAACTCCAGCAATAAATGCTTCAAAGTTTAAACGCATTACATTAATAGTCAGCACTCTGCAGGTTGTGTCTTTTCATGCTGGCAGCGCTGAAACCAAATTGAGCACCTTTTAAAGCCGACGCTCGCCCTTTCAGAAACTCTCTATCCAGGCTTCGTAGGAAAAGTGGCTACAAAATGAAAATGCTTTTACTGTATGACCACTTACACAACACACAACCCTCACATCATCTGCCAGTTCAGATAGCGGTCGAGGGTGACGTCAAAGTTAAATGCACTCTCACGAACAAGCGGCCTTTTTCCTGCATTCACCACCCTCACACGCACAGACATATGATGCATTAGAGTGTGTGGAGGAATGTCATAAAAATTAAATGCTTGATTTCTGTCTGCAGTGAGTGATGCCTCTGTTGATCCACCAGAGTTAATGTGATAGTGTGAGACTTGCTTCCTGTTTGTTTTCAGTGTGAATCCAGTGAGTGGTCTCATACATCTCACTGAGAAAATGTAGGGTGCACTAGCTTTGAATTTCAAAATAAAACACAGGTAGGCCCCAGCTAGTGATTTACCGAATAACTGAAATTCTATTGGTGGCTACTATCTCCAAAAGGTCACAACTGCTAGTTCAAGTTAACTGACACAGGGGTAAGTTCCTGTTCAGTGTGCTTCAATGCACAGAAATGTGCTCTCATTTTGTTATGTGTTGTTATTATTATTATGCCCCTGAAATATTTGTGTTTCTGTGACCACACTGATCATGTGACATGCAATCAAGAAATGACATGCATGTGTGTAAATAAATGAGGTGTTCCCGTGGGTGCGGGTTGTTCACAAAAAGAGCCAAACGTGTGCTGTGTTATGTCACGTTAAACGCTGTGTAAAAGTAGACTCTTCTAACAGGTTATGGGCCCAGAACTCATAACGCACAGTTTGATTGACCTGCCTGGTGAAAGTCGCAACGTTCACTGCGTGCACCTGAGCGGCCAGTTGGAGGAATCAGCCAAAAAGGACAGAGACGCGCTGGGCGAGGCTCGTTTTTGATGGTGACGAGAACAAATACGAGCTATGGTAGACTGTTTTTGGGCCACCTTTGTCTTCAAGGATTACAGGACGCTATTTTAAACGATCCCGCTCCAGATGATGAGGAGGATGGGGAGAAAAATGCCGAGGCCTACGCGGAGCTCATTCCGTTTCTGGATGATAAGAGCCTGTCGATGCGCAATGCCGCGGATGACGGACGCGAGGCGCCAAAGATTCTCCGGGGATAGCTACTATGTTGGCACAGGGAAGCCCAGAGTTATAAACTTATACACCGAGTTGACCTCACTGCAAAAGTCGCCCATTGAGAATGGCACTGAATGTGTCATCAGAGCAGAGACTGTGATTACTGCCTTGAGAAACGCAGGAGAGAAAAGGGCTGCCAGAGACATTTAACCCGTTTGCCATACATGTGTCTCAGAGCGGAGATGAAAATGACTTTTGCTGAGTTTAAGACAAAGCTCCGAAGATATGAGGATGTTGAAAACATGCGCGCAACTGCGTCAGACGATAATGTCATAAAGGCAAGAGCGCAGTTTGGCACAAAGCGCGCGCCCGAGGGAGCAAAGGACAGTGGCAATACAGACGTTGTTGTGTGTTACAAATGCGGTACCAGAGGCCACATAGCCAGAGCCTGTCTGCGCAAACAGTGATGGAATCATTGTAAAAGTAACACGCACAACAGTGCAAGCTGCAGACGGAAAAAGCAGCGGGATAACGCACGGGAAGCGTCCGAGGAGATTCCGGGTGAGCGACGCGAAGATGCGGGTGCCAGATGTCAAGAGGAAAGGTCTGATGGTGGATGCGGGTGCAACGTCACATATCATCGCAAAGTTCAAGAAGTCTGACAGCAGTTTCCAGGCCGGGACGCACAGCGTGGAGTTGGCTGACGGCTCCAGGAGCAACGGAGTCGCCAAGCGCACAGGTGACGCGGAGGTGTGGCTACTCGACAGCAAGGGACGGCGTTTCCGAAAGACGCACAGGAACACCCAGGTACATCCCAACATATCCCCAGGATATCTTCTCTGTGAAAGCTTCCACCTCCAGGCAAGCCACAGTGATCTTCAGTGATATGAAGAATGTTCTGCTTCATAAAGACGGTACAAAATGCCCCATACACGTACACAACAAGCTTTACTATCTGCACACATCAGAAAATGACTGCGATGACCACTGTAAGAAAAGCCTTGATTTGCAGAGTTGGCACGAAATTCTAGGCCATTGCAATTATGCAGATATAATGAAGCTAAGAAATGTTGTAAATGGGATGGACATTAAGAATGAAGGAAGTAAACCTGCCCCACAATGTGAAGTATGTTCAAAGGAGTAACAGAGGGCCGGATATGAGCATCTCTGGACATGGTGCACACAGACTTAGTCGGTCCCATAGATCCAGTGTCCAAAGATGGTCACAGGTATGCACTATCCTTCACATTGCCAGAATGCAGAAGTTTGGACAAGTCTATTATGCTTACTGGCCAGGGATATTTTTCTTTACACATTTTCTTTCCACTGTTCTGAATGTACTTGAAATTGCACTTTTAATGTAAATCAAACATTTTCAAGACATTAAAAGAGCTTGAGTTTAAATAAAGTTCTATGAAAGCTTGAATATAGCCCCCATTATGATTTTTAGTGCCATTGTCAGACTGATGCAAAATAAACAATGTTTTGTTGTTTAAATGTATGGATGTGTCTATCATTAGATCCAGTCATATACCAAAATCCATTTAAATTGAAAAATGTTGCTTCTTGTGGCAAATATTGTTATGCGATTAAAATGCGATTAATTAATCACAAAGCCTCTAATTAATTAGATTAATTTTTTTAATCGAGTCCCACCCCTATTTTTTAACACATCTACACTATTTCATTAATAATTTACTAGTAAGGTTGATCATATTGGGAAAATGATCTACAAATCACTTCTGAATGTTAAAGTAGCACATTTACAAATGATGTACTAATAAGTTGTAAATGTATAGAAATGGTTTGATAATAAACAGTTTGGTATTGATGATTTTTCCAGAAACAAAG
>OMNN01052884.1:0-12957 GCA_900302755.1 Chromis chromis
ACTCCAGTTATATAACACCTAGTCTGACTCAGCAGATTTTGGTTGCAGGTATAAGCCACCGATCATTTCAGTTCTTTTTGCTGTGTGCTGCCCTTCCACAACAGGAAACAACAACCTCTCAGCAGAAACCTACAACAATGAAAGTTTTTGGACTTTTGTAGAGGATTTGGATCATGCAGTATAGGCAGCCCTGCTGGTGTTTAGCGGTGGGTTATCCATTTTTTTCACAGTGACTGTCTCCTATTCCATCCGTCACTATTTAAAGGGAACACTGAAGCCGTATCGTTCTCCTAACTCCACCTACAGTGACTGTAATTGATATTTAAAAGCTACAAACAAGCCAAAGCATTTTTCCCCTCTAGCAGAATGATAGTGTGGTGCAGCCAGATCATTATGTTCTACAGAATGGACTGATTAACTGTAAAACAGATTAAACAGCCTATGAATTTCAGAGTAGCTAGGTAGCATTGATCTAATAATTAATAATCTAATAATAATAGTACAATTGGTCTAATGTCATTGTTTGGGACTTTGTTGCTTCCCTTTGTTGTGCTCCACAAACCAGCAACAAGAAAGCAGCAACCAGAAGTGCAGGAGCGTCCTCGCCTTACGAAAGTTGAAACAACTCTTAAATTAGATCTAATACAAGTTAAGATTCAGCAGGACTGATTATTTCTCGCCTCAGGTTTGCTCAGGGACAGATTTTTGTGGATTGCTAAGGTCAATTTAAAGACTAGCTGGTGAACACAGTGGAGCATTTGGTAGCTAAAGACCCAGATTTTCCTTCAGGAGAAGGTGGAGACCAAAACAGAGCTTAAGGAAAGGTGAATATTAGACTTAATCTTCATAATACAGCTGGTTCACTGGCTCAAGTGGTCAAAATGCATGTTTAAGATCAAGCCATCTTTGAGCAAACATAGAAATTTATTTCTATATAACTATAGCAATGTTTGTGATTGATGAAATGAGCCCTCCTAATGCTTTAGTGTAATGTCTCTTTAAATCATCCCATGCTTGTGTTTGAGTCCATGTGAAAGGGCATAAATCATATTCCCATAAATCAGTAAACATTTTGCAGCCCATCAGCACTGAGCCGATGCTGCTGGAATGCATATCTGAAAGCATGTTGATTTGTACGTGCTTCCTTGTCCCTCTTTCATGTGAGCTGAGAACTAGCCACTCCTGGCTGTCCGGCAGAAAATACAGAATTAATTACAGGAATAGAGCAGCTGGAGAACCAAATTGAAGTTGTGCCTTTGAGTTGGAGCTTCCCCAGTGAAGGCGACCTTACCTCAGCTGCACCGCTCCACTCTTTTGATGCTCCAGGAGTTGTCTGCTAAGTGGCAGATGGCAGTGAGCCAAAGAGGTTATTGCAAGTTTAGAGCTGGCTCGCTCTGAAAACACAGCCACTGCAGGAGCTATTGATTGACGCTCGGCTCAGTCTGTGGCTGCAGACGCTGCCAGGGTTCCCCTTCTCCCTCCACTGCATCTCTGCCACACTCTCTGTTCCAAGCCACTGAGAGGAATCCAGCTCGCTAAAACTCTGCTCACTTTTTAAGACGCCTGGAGGGAAACTCTTGCTGTTTGCATGAAATTACTACTGGCTTGACTTACACATTAGAGAAGCTGCTTCTTAACCCTTCATGAACTACATTTGATGACCATCTGCTCTGAGACCTTTTCATTGAGAAATGGATCAGACTGGGCTTTTCCGATCCTCTGAGTGTGTCCAAGTCAGAGAATGTATGGAGGTGAATCTGCAAACACTCTTATATAATCACTCTATATTCAGAATAATGTTGCAGCATCTCTCTTGGAGAAGTTTTAGGTGAGAAATGTGACACTCAGCAATTCTCAGTATGAAGCAACAGCACACAATAAACTAGCCAGGAGTTAGCTATAATATAAAATACTTTGCCAGCAAATGGTGCTCATTAGTTGGCAGACAAATGGAACAAACAGACATCTGGTGCCGAGAGGTTGAATTATACTGAATATAAAGACTATTTGAATGGAAACAGTGGGGAGGAGCATTCAGCAGGCGGTGATGTGAGATAATCCAGCTGCCGGTCGATGATGGTGGAGTTCAAGATGGTAATATAGACCCCCTCTGGTGAAAATCTAAGCTTTTACCTTGTTAACATGTCCATATGGGGGTTTTATGTGCCAGAAGACTAATCAAGAGTGAAATATGCAGCAAACACCATGGTTAAACATTTCTACCTTGGAACTACAGTGTACTGATGACAGCCTCAGAAAGACAGATTTAGACAGCCAGAGTTTCATACATAACAAACCTAAAGAACCAATCCGATCAGCTTGCAGGCTGAAGTTGTCTGTATCACTGTTTTTCTTTGGAATCAGTTTCCAGTTCAAACATGTATAGCTGAATTACCCTCATATTGCAATTTGCCATTTCGCACCATAAAGTAGTTTAACAGTGTTTGAGCAGAGTTGTCGGTGAGCTGGTGTGCTCGAGCTGCAGTGAGTGGGGAGGGGTGGGTTTACATGTAACCTCTTCCGTTTGAATCAGGAGGAGATTATTTTCATGGACAAAAAATAACTTCTAAATATGACATTTTGATACACAGAGATGAGTTTTTAGAAGCTAAATAAACGATCATAGAAGGACATCCATGACCCTCATGTACTTGTTTTGGGCAACCTGAGAGAAGAACTTTTTCATCTGGACAAAGTCTGTCTATCCTTAGGAGGTCACATTTTTAAATCAGAAGATGTCGCTGTAGATGGAAATGCTGGTTTCTTAGAAGTAGAAGAAACTCATCATTGCCACAGTGGAGGAAACCTTCAAGCTCACAATGATTCCTTGAGGAACCCCTGCAGCAGAGGTTCATTGATTTTGATCTCTTGTTGTTATTATTATTATAAATAGTTAACTAGCAGGAACAAATAGTCAGCTAAAAGTAATTGATTAAATTATCTAAAAAAAAAAAAAAGAAAAACAAATGTTTAGGTTAGGAAAACTAAACTTACGTTTAGCCAACTCTTTCCTACTTTAAGCTAACTATTTGTTACTTTTAGCTACTTATTGTTATTATTATTATTATTACATACATGTTGAAATATTGCAATGTACACAAGTACAATAAAGTTACATTTTAAAAATACAATAAATAAAACAAAGTGCTAATGCAGTCTCCAAATAAATCCTTTGGGGATCCCTTTTAATATGGTTCCTCCAGCATATCTTCATCGTCTATAAATCTCTTCTATAAACACAAGCAAGCAGGGTTCCTTGAATATCCCCAGAGTTCCTCGATGCTCTCCTAATTCGAAGAGAGTAGATGGAAAAGAAATCCCTGCTACTGATCGATAACCACGATCATAACCCAAAGTGCACTTACTAGCTTTTTCTGGAGCTTTTAATCAAATTAGAGTCTCTTTATCAGCAAATAGCATTTTCTCAAGTGTCATGGAGATGGGATTTGTTGACATGTAAGCTTGTCCCTGCTGTTTTACGATTCAGAATCACAGCAGCAGATGAGGACAAAGGACTGTTGTTGAAAGCTCTTGAAAAAGCTCATAAGCGGACCTTTAGTGCATTATTTTGTCAAAACTACCCTTTCCAATGTCATGGAATCAACTCTTATGCTTCACTGATGAAAAGTGTCAAAAGCTGAATCAAATAAATGGATCAAAATACTGTTCCTATGAATCTATAATGAAAACAATCCAGGACATGATAAGAGTTGGCAAAACAACCAGACCATCTCCATGACACCTGAGCAAACATCATTTGCTAATGCAGACAAAAACATTTTTAAAAAAGAGCTAGTAAATGGACATTGAGTTGGGAAAATGTTTTATTAGACATCTTTGACATTTAAAATCTGAACATGAACATTTGTATCATCTGATGTTTGGGATCATTTAAACTGAAATGATCCACTTTAGCTGATTTACATAATAACTTATAAATGTTTGCTACATGCTGCGTCTGTACAGTGGAACCCAGAAAGTATTTGGACATTTAGACTATGAGCACATTTTTCAGGTTCATAAAGTTCTCTCATAAACGATGATTTTTTTTTAAATAAAACAAACAAAGTGGTGTTTGATCCATAGAAAAGCACATTTATCACAACTCAACAACATGTTTTCTGCCAAAATAATTGTCACTTGAGACAGTTTGAGCTTTGAATGGCAACAAAAAACATTTGGACAAACTTACTGGAACATATTCATTCTAAATATGATAAACTACATTATGGTTGCTCTATGAGGGGCACCTGCGTGAACTTAAGGCGAACTCATTACACAGCCACTATATATTACAGTGGTTTGTTTAAAGCAGCTGCAAAACTGGCAAAGACAAGTGAAGTAAGCTGAGAGAAAAGGTCAAGCAGTGTTTGTTTTGCACAAAGAAGGCCACTATGTTTGACAGAACAGCAAAAAAAAAAAACTGCTGTTCAAGAGCAAAAGTTCATGAATGGAGGATTTGTGATTAAGAACAGAAGGTGCACGAGTGGATCAGCAGCAGATTATGGTGCATAATTGTTAATAAAATGAAGGGAAAAAACAGCAGCAAGGATCACCAGATACAAACCAGTTCACAGACCATTTAAAACAGGGTCAAGGAGGGAAAGTGAGTGATATAGACCATTTATTAGCTCAAACAGGAAGGCAGCGAGGATTGAATTTGCAGAAGAACACGCTCAGAAAGACAACAGCTTTGGAGACGTGTGCAATTTTCAGATGAGTCCAAATTCAACCTACACGGATCTGATGGTAGAAAGCTGGAGAAGGAGAAGGGAAGAGCACGATGGTGGGAAAGTCCAAGTCTGGGTGGACTTGTTTGTTGATGGAGTCATGAACTAGATGAAAACTGATTTAAGGAAGTAAAGTGGATCTTGGAGAAGCAGAAAGAACATTTTGCCCTCCCAGATAACATGGATTTGAGCTATTGGGTGTCCAAACATTTTTTAAACTTCATTTTGAGCTCTTTATCCAATGTTTTAATATCTTAAACCTGACAATCTATGAATATGTTGCTTAACATCTTTCTTGCTATCTTTAAAACTTTAAAACCAATTCCTTTGATATGTTGCTATCTAATGCAATGAAATTCATACATTTCAAAGTGTCCAAATACTTTTTGGTTTGCAATACAGCGGAAAGCACACCGCCAGCTTTGACTCCACTACGCTGTTTGACAGTCTGATATAAACGCTTCTTCATTAGCTGCATCTAAAGCACAGAATGCCTTTTGATCATGATTCCAGCACATCAAGCATCAAGCTATTAATTCATAATTATTTGCAAATAAGGTAAACACACAGTTAACACAGGGAGATTTGCAGCAAAATAAAAGCCTCTGCAGTGCAGTTCCTTGCTTGTGCATTCAGAAAGAGGTTTTAACGCTGTTGCTCGTGTTTTAGAAAAAAAAGTAAAAATCTGAAACTTCAAACTGATAAATTATAGATCAGAAAGAAGAATCAAGCTTTTGAAATTGGCACAAGTGAGTCTAATTGCTTGGAAGCCCACACACAGGTAATGAAGCACATTTTTGTCACGAAATGCCCAGTGTTGGCTTTTAAAAGCCACTGGAGCTTTTCCAGACACAACTTTGCCTGGCAGCCTGCTGCACACAGCAAATGGATATGTTTCTAATGAAAGGCTTTTAGGGGGTATTGATTTTTTTTTTTCCATAAGTATGGCTGGCAGTTTTGTCCTTGACATACATTCGGACAAGTATGCAGATTGGGGAAAAATTCTGTTGAAGATACGTATGTGTCGACCCTGCTGTGTGTCTGGGTTTTTCTAAGAAGTAAAACTATTATTTTCACTGCGCGACCACCTGCAGAAGTGCCATTTAAAAAGCTGTTACACCCCTTAATGAGCTAATTGTAATCTCAAGTAGCGCCAAAGACATTTTTGATCCCACATCCTCGCCTCAGGGCTCAACCCCGGCTGCTCGCTCCTGTCCACGTACATCACTCATCCTCATATCTGCAGTGTAATCACTTGTGCAGAAACCCTCCCCTATATTCCTCAGAGTGAGGAACTTTGAGATGCAAGTCAGCGATTTCTACTTTGTGTGACCAGAGCTGGAGGCTGTCATTACACTAATGCAGCAGTGCTATCCAACAAAGGATCTGCCACCAGGAAAAAAAATAAAAACCTCCGGACCGCAGAGAACACAGATCTTAAGATAATGGACTGCCCTACATTACAACCTGACGTGTCGTAGCTTTTTTCAAATGTGCAATTACTCATCATTACACCTCTTTTTCCATGTAGTAGAGCAGATATCATGAGCTATCTTCAAAGGCACAGTTAATATATTAGCATTAATGGAGGTACTCGCTCGCACGGGCGAAAGCAGTTTTGGCATTTTATTTTACAAGTGATAAAAAGAAACACATGACATTTAAAAAGAAAACATCATCCAGCTCTGTTTGAATGCTGAACTGAGATGTTTGAAGCTGCCTTGTGAAAGCAGGTGAGAGGTCAAATCCCATGGAGAGGTGCCACTAAGCAAGGCACTTAACCCCTGCCTGCTCTTACAAAGCAGCTCGATGGCTGCCAGCAGAGCAGCACAGAGTCAATCTGAGTGAATCTGTGGACTCAGTTTACTCTCCTGGATAAACACCCATCAGATTTATGGTGTAATCTTAGATTTTCTCTCCGGTGAACAGGCAGGTGACATTTGTTAACAACCGCCGAGATGAACGAGATGCATTTGTCACAACAGACAGCAGGTTATAAACTGCTCCCACAGTGGTGACTTTTAGAAAGTTAATCTCTCCCTCTATTGCCTGTAAGGGTGAATGCACTTTGTCATCTTGTAATTGTGTCTGATGGAGCTGATATTTAAACACAGCAACACTGTGGAACACGCCGGGTAAAAATGGGTCTGGTGGTGCTACACAGAAAAAAGTAAAATAGATTTTGTAGGGAAATTATCCTCATATTAGGAACAAGTAAAGATGCATTCTTTTGCAAGTTCAATAATGTTTGATTTTATCCCCATTAACACACAAAACAACCTCCCTCACTCATTTTAGTAGGGAAGTACTGAGAGAAGCACCACAGACATAAATGTAAATTTAAGGGGTTATGCAGGGGATACACCACCCTTAATATTTAGAGTAAAATCTCAGATTATAGCTTTGTGTGATATGTTTTGGATCTGCAGAAAGTTTTAAACATGAGCAGAAATCTTGGTGAAACATATGAGCTACTAAAGTCATAAAGAGATTTGTATTAATTAAAGTTATTTAGTTTATCATTGATGTGAAAATGTGCAACATGCACATTTAAAGAGAGCAGAAGACTAAATCATTCATGCTTTATCTGTGTGTTGACTCAGCAGGGATAATATTAAATGATAAGAGTTGACATAGAGGTAAAATGAATATTTAAAAGCAACACAGAATGCCTGAGTGCATAACTGCATTATATTCCATTATATTTTGAATTATCACCTAGAACCTGGATTTTGTGTTTTTCTTTAGATAAATAAAGATATTTCAAAGATAAATTGATGCAGAAAAGGAACAAACTGGTGCATAAGAATTCACCAGAATGAAGGAAATGAAGTGTTTGATGTTCCAGGAGTGGAGCCCCAGATACCCCAAATAATGCGCCCCCTCCCCAATGCCACAAATAACTAGAGGTACTGATGAGGTATATAAAAAATGAGTTTGTAAGTTAATCTCTGTGTTAATAGCTTGCAACTTTAGCTTCCTTTGCTAGGTAGGAAAGGCAGTAAGTTAGCTAACTGTTAGATGTAAACAGCACATTTGTCCTGTGTTGATATCACTGGTTTAGTCAATGGATGCATGTTATGAGCTGCTAAGTTCTGTTATATACATATGCCACTGGAATATTGGAATGCTGTCCTAGTCAATCCCAGCTTCTCTTAACCACATGAGCTCTGGTTGGAGGTCATTCAGCATCTCATAAGTCTTTGTCATGGTGCCCGTTGCTTGCTAAACCCCACCAACGCTCTCTGTTTACCAGCATGACCACCTCCACAGGTCACTACAGTATTAAATAGTAAGATGTATTTGCTGCCCAGTACTACGGCTAATGACATGTATGTAGAGAATGTATATTTTCACCATTTTATGAAGCTTGTGGATGCCCGGTACACCCTATCCTCTTTCCGCTACGTGTCCTATTGGACTATTACTGCAAGGTTCATGACCACCAACATAAAATTAAGAAGCAGCTTGGATGCAGAAGCGCAGTTTTTTTCTGAATGTATTGCAGAGCTGTTAAGTTGGCAAACATATAGATTGAATTGATTTAATAACTTTATAGTACTTGAGGTGTGTAATATCTAGGGAAATTGTACTGGATTGGGACTTGGCAAAAAGTCTTGGTCGGGACATTCCTAATTATTAGTAAAATATACTTAATGTAATTGAGCCCTTTGTTCATAAGTATTACTTTACTTTAGAAATGGTCCAACTGGAACCATAAACTATATATCAACATAGGTTTCCTAAAGAGTGGTTTTGAATCTGTGTGACTCAATCACAATGTATTTAGGACTGTCCTACTGTCAAACCATCAGTTGCACGAGGGCTCTGACTTTTCAACACTATCACGCATGCTTTCTGTAAGTCTGTAAATCTGCAAACTTTCCTCAGGGACTTGCCCACAGTTCATAGTGAAATTGGTGACATACAATGTAATAAATAAAAAGTATTCAGTCCCCTACAAAGTTTTCCTATTTCATTGTTTTATAACACTGAATCATGGTTGATTTATTTTGGCTTTTTTGACAGGAATTTATAAAAAGAAAAAAAGACTTCTTTCATATCAAAGTGAAAACAGATCTCTACAAAGTAATGCCAATTAATTAAAAACATAAAATGGAAGATAAGTGACTGCATTAGTATTCACTCACTAGAAATCTGTTTTCACTTTGGTATTAAAGTCTTCTTTTGTAAATTCTTGTCAAAAAAGCCAAAAATAAATTGACCATGATTAAATGTTGAAAAGCAGTATAAGCAGTCATTCACCTTCCAAGGGAGGTGAATGATTTTTATAGGCGCTGTATAAATGTGGTTTTCCTGCCCTGCACAAAATGTACACAAATCAAGGGTGGATGTTGAAGGGAAGAAATCCACTAGGCAGTTTATCTGTCACTGACAGCACCTGACTACTTGCTGTTGTGGTTATTTACTGCACGTTTGTGGAGCTGTTTGTATTTTCAGTCAAATGTCTGCAGAGGATTTACAGATGATCGTGGCTTTCCTGGTTTTTGGTAGTTTGCTCAAATGTTTAAACACTGTAATGTCACAAACAGGGAGTGGGCAGCTGATCAAACTGAGAGTAAAACATGAGTCCAGATTCTGTTGTTTCCAAGCAACATGTGCTGTCACAGTAGTGTTTCCCATTCCTCCTTTTGATACCAGCTGTAAGGTCAGTTAAGTGAGGGTTTAGTGTATAGTCCTTACACTGGAGATTGGGATTGGACCAGTGTGGTGGCACCAGTAGTTGCCATATTGGCTCCTCCTAACTCTTGGCTAATCTTAAAATTGAGCAAAAAGGTGAAGCATAAGTGGAGCTGAGGCAGGTCAAACTACACTGGGCCATGAACTGTCCTGTCACTCAAAGCAACCAACACCCTTAATTATGAGTAACTTTAAGCCTTAATACAATTTAAATGGAGGTGTTATAGAAAAAAATCACTTCCTGTACGGTTGTCATCAATGGGGAAACTACCTATAGAGACCACAACTGTTTTTTGTACCAGGTTGTAAACATGTTTATTTGTACTGTAAAGCTGGACATTTTAACATGGAGGTCAAAGGGAACTGACTCACTCACCCTCTAGTGGCCATTTGAGGAACGGCAGTTCAATGTTGGCTTCATTTCACAGTCCCAAAGGTTGCTGCTTGGTTAGAACAAATTATTAGCATTTTCTATACTGTTAGGTAGTTCTGTCTATGCTAGGGCATCATATTTAATAAGCTCATAATACATTTAGTTTGAAAAATGTGTTTAGTATGCTGCATAAAGTGCCGTGAAATCGAAATCTTCAAGTAGCTAATGTTTACATGGGTGCATGCACTTAGTTACTGGACACCGCTGTGACTTAATTAGCATCGACCACCTTATAACACACTTTAAAAATGAGATGCAACACACTCTGATTATTGATCACAGAATAGATTTGTGTTCACTCAGACTAAACTACTCTTTGTATAAATGGAGCAGATGGAGCTGATTTTATAGGGTTGTTATGTCCTCATAGAGGCATTAATGCTGCTCAGTCTTCAATAAATCACCTCAGCATGAATAAAATACTTAAAGAAACCTTTATTTATGTTTTCTTGAGTTAAATCTGCCAAATAATGTCCCCATGTTATCAGTGCAATAGATTTTTATCAGTAAATGTCAAAAAATGTTGGGATCTGGATGATTGCATCTCTGTAAGTTTGAAGATATAATCAGTGTGTTTATCTACATTTTGTGGTGATGTTTATGCAGTGGTTGCAGTTCTAAAAGGAGCTTTTTAGCTATTTTAAAATATGTGAAATGTGACCTTGTGTGTTCTGGAAAAACAAAAACTCTGCTTGGCTTAACCAAACAATCAGCTGGGAAATGGGAGCGGAAACTATCTTCAGTCCAATAACTAAATGCAAACAAGGCAGTACTGAAGGTCCGGTGATTTAATAGAGGGGGGGATCATAGTATCATCAGACCGGAGCTCCATCCTGACTTTATTTCACCATTAAAAGTTTGGGTTTATTTATGCCACATTCAGCCTCCCAGAGATCTCATTGAAACGCATTCAACTAAAACCAAATGACGGCTATTTACCGCAGCTATTTAAGCCTTATTCTGACTTCGGTTATCGAATGTCAGAACATTTCTCGCAAGTAACAAGCCCCATGTATAATAAAAAACACAGAATAGAAGCAGCGTTGCCTCATTGCTCCCTGTGCAGTCGTTTTTTTCTGTAAAATGTGACATTTCTGTGAATTTTGAGCTGTTGGGAGCTAAGGGAGAGAAGTCAGGAATCAGTCACACAAGAAGGTAATCTCTCTAAAGAACAGACACCAGAAGCCACCTGAAACTGGATAAGACCAAAAACCTGGTGTGATACTGCTGACCTGGGTGTCTGCAGTCTGAACCAAAAGTCCTCTTTCCCTCAGCAGGTGAGTTTCCCACTGCAGCCCACACCATCGGCTTTGTTTGCATCTTTCTTTGGACAATCCTCTATGAAACTTTTAGGACACCAACTCCCTGAAGAGCTCTTTTGTTCTCCGCTCGGTTGCTGAGTTAATCTTA
Source organism: Chromis chromis (assembly GCA_900302755.1). Classification (NCBI taxonomy): domain Eukaryota; kingdom Metazoa; phylum Chordata; class Actinopteri; family Pomacentridae; genus Chromis; species Chromis chromis. The sequence goes on from OMNN01052884.1 coordinate 11,275, forward strand.
GGTTATAGCCACTTTTTTTTTTTTTGCAGGCAGGAAACTTAAGAGAGAAGCGTACTCAGCTCTGGCACGCAAAGCCCGACCTAAGCAGAATGAGTGAGTGGAAAGCATCATCACACAGTTTTGAAAGGATAAGAGGAGGATTATTACACTGAGCCAGTGAAGTACTTCTTAAAGTTTGTTCATCACAGAGTGCTCGTCAAAGCGCCCCCAGAAAGACATTCAGCCTTGGATGCTCATTTGGGGGCTTTAAACTGAAGGACCGTTTGGATTTAATTTACCTCCGAGCAGCGATGTCTAAAGGTGTAATAATGACAGCCGACAAATCTGCCCGTTTGTCTGGAGTCACTGCTGTAGCTGTGAGGTGAAACAGTGAAGCTTTTTGTGGTCCAGGGAGGATGCATGCTGGGAACTGACGTGGTTATTAGTGTGTGGTGACGCTAATAAATGATTTCAAGTCACATCAAATGGAACAAGCAGCTCTGCACAGTTTGAATCTTTTAAATTGGAAACAGCGCGTTACCACCTTCAGTGTGTTTCCCATCCGGACACCCTGGTCCATCTGGGAGCCTTAAAGATCCCCAGAAAGGAGGGATTTTGTATCATTATCCCTCCTGCTTCTCTGAAAGCAAATACGTTACATGTATTCAGGCGGCCTCAGAGCCTCTGCCTCCTCCCAAACACAGATACTCTATTATCTGTCATCTCTATCATACTATCTATCTATCATGAGCTGTTGTGGGATCGTGACGAATCTTTAGGAAGGAAATTCTACACATTAAGCTCAGTTTACTCATCACTACCTGTAAACACAGTTGCATAATATATTCTGGGGCTTCAGAGGGAGACTTTCCAAAGTCTGAAAAAAAAATCAATTTAAGTTGCCTTAATTACTTAGAATACCTCCATGAGCTAATGATTAATGTACTAAAAGTGTTACTTTCAATGTGCTACGTATCCTAATGATATATCATTAGTGGTGCACCAATGTATTTGACTGTACAATTTGGAGACAGCATTGAAACTCACTTAAATATACTTAAGTACATTTTTTAAATTAATGCTGTACTTTATAATTTAATTTAATCTGATGTATATTTCAATTATGTCTCAAGTGCACGTAAAATATAAAGCATAAAATCATATTTGCAATGAGTTGTCCACACATTTTAGATTGAATTATAAATATGTTTCTTAATGTTAATATAATTATCTACTAATTGATTTGAATATAGTTAAAAAGCAATGTATATTTTTAAAATGTAAACAAAATACTATATACTATATGTTAAAGTGCATCTTAATAGTGTCTCAAAGTACTACTACAGTCAAGTGCACTACATTCTATTTAAGTTTAGTAAGAACACATCAAAAGTAAACTCTATCGTTAAGTCAACCTAAGATCAATAAAGTTATATTTACAGTCTTTTATCTGAATGTTTGGTTTAAATTTTAAATATATTTCCATATGTATTATCTACGTATTAATAGTCATCTAAAAATGTATTAAAATGACATTAAAATTGAGGCAAAACACATTTTTACAAAACATATAATTAGTATAAAAAGATTAGCTTCAGTATGTTTTAGTGCATTTTAAAGGTGTCTCTACAGTCGGGTGCACTAAACTGTATTTAAGTTTATCTTTACTGGGTAGTTTAGTCATTTCAGTACAGAAAATAGTTA
>OMNN01052887.1:0-13317 GCA_900302755.1 Chromis chromis
GCATAACATTATGACCACCTGCCTAATATTGTGTTGGTCCCCCTTATGTGGTCAAAAATGCTCTGAACCATTGGGCATGTACAAGAAGACCTCTCAGGGTGTGCTATGGGGTCTGGCACTAGGACCAGGGCAGTGGATCCTTTGGGTACTCTGGCTTGTCCAGTGGGGCCTCTGTCAACAAACTTGTTCCACTGCATCCTGTTGATGCTTGATCAGAATGGGCTCTAGGAAGTTTGGAGGTCAAATCAACATCTTAGGCCATTGTCATGTTCCTCAAGATGTTCCTGATTGGTTGATGTTGTTGCCATGTGGTGCCATGCATTTTCCTGCGGGGGTAGGCCAATGACATTTGGGATTTCCATTTGCATGAGGGAGTGTGCTTGTTCTGGGACAATGTTTATTTGGGTGTCTAAGTCTCATCAACACGGATGCCAAAATCCAAGGTTTTCCAGCAGAACACCACATAGTACCAATAAGATCAATGTTATTCACTTCACCTGTCAGCGGTCATAATGTTGTGGCTGATTGGTGTATATGTTTCTGAGACCATCAAATGGTTACATTTTAGAGGCTGGAACTGGCAGTTATTCTTAAAATTGTTGGATGAATCGACTTGTCGATTATGATCTGAACTTATGCCAGGTGATTAAAAGTTTTCACATTTCCCTATTACGAACTGAAAGTCTAAGAGTGATGTTGATTACATGACCAAAACCATGTGGACACCTGAACAATCTCTCCTGTAGTGTTATAGTGTCAGTGTATTTGACTTAGATGATGATGATGATGATCAGCCACTGTACATAGGTTGAATTTTATATATTTTGTTTTATTTTACTTTATTGTGTTTATACTGTATTTTGATCCTTTAAAAAAATATGTATGGCACTAATACAAAGGAGAGAGAGAAATGCTTTTTCAGTTCCTCTGTATGTCCTGGATATATAGAGAAATTGGCAATAAAAATATTCTATTCTATTCTATTCTATTCTATTCTATTCTATTCTATTCTATTCTATTCTATTCTGCATGAGTGGAGCTGAGGTAGACCATTCAAATCTCTGGGCCACGAACTGTCCTATAATGGTACCCAACTGTCACTCAAAGTGGTTCCGCCCTTAATTATGCATAACTTTAATCCTTAATACAATTTAAATGTGTGTGTTATATAAAAATTCTCTCCCTAAACAGTTGTCATGAACTGAGCAATGACCTATAGACAACAGAATCGTTTTTCGCACACGCCTGTGAACCAGTTTATTTTTGCTGTAGAGTTGGAAATTTTAACATGTGAGGTCAGCGAGGAATGACTCGCTTTTGGAGTCAGCCTCAAGTGGCTGTTTGAGGAACTGCAACTGTTTTAGGCACTTTCTTGTTTTGGATTTTGAGCTTACCACTTGAAACAATAAACTGTTGCCACAAGGCTGGAAGAAGAAGACAGTTGTCTAAGACATCTCTATATATTGCAGTGGCATTATCATTGCAGGTGTCCATGCAGTGATGTTGACAGTGTCCATATAGCTCAAAAACGTTTATCATGTCTTCTTACTAATGTAGGCGTTTTTAGGTTCTTTGTTCAGACATAGAGTGAAAGTAAAGATGTTGCATTTTACCTCGACAGTTTTGACGATATCTCTCGTCTTCTTCAGAAGCGTCTCACTGACATCATGTGACGTGTCATCTTGACAGCCGGCAATCTTCCGGGCCAGCCACGCCCACGCTGTAACGGCATGTTGTGGCGAGCCCAACGGACCTGACCGCGACCCCCGCCGCCCTATTTCCTCTGGAGTAGAGTGTCCCAGGCGTGGGAGAGCATTAAGCCCCCCCCCGTCCCTGTTCGTGGCCCTCTCTGCATGTTTACAATTGGAAATGGTCTACAATTTTATAATCACCATATAACCTTAGCTAGGTTAAAAAAACAAAACACTTTACAATGTGGTTCTCATTCATCCATTGTCATGCAAGGTGCTTGCCTACCTTTGGTAGCAACTTGGGGTTCAGAATCCATGGACACTTTGGCAAATGGGGGGTTCAGGAATTGAACCACCAACCTTTCTATTAATGGACAACCCATTTTGCCATGTCTTCAATCCTTACAAAATGTTTAGCATGTTAAGCACAAACTTTGCTGCACGACTGACGTGTCCATTTAAGCTGTAAATGATGCTAACAGTTGAAATAAATTGAGTCATGATGTGCCAACACGGCTTAATCGATGTCTCACGCCTCCTGGAATATCATATCCCTCATGTTTGGATTTACATCATCTTAAGCAGGTTAGAAATCCACCGTGTGTGTTTGGTGACATGTATGTTGGTTAGCAGTAAATGGAAAAAGTACTAGAAATGTATGAACATTTTCAAAATGTGTCCCACTTTTGCTGAATTAAAAGATTTGCCATGAAACATCCATGTGGCTCAGGAGAGCAGCTTGTGAAGAGTCACTTAGGGTCAGGCCGACATGGTGAGCAGCACTGTGACAGCTGATGTCTGAACGGGGGGCCAACTGATGCTAAAAGCAGTGATGAGGTGCTGCTATACGTATGTGAAATCCACTTACAGCGACAAGGTTCTGACGAATGTTTCTGAGAATTTTTCTGACTGCAGATAAAAGATGTAGTGACGGTAGTGGTGCTTGGGGGCGAGAGACCATTAAGAAAAGAATAAGACAGAGAAGAGAGAGAGGCTGAAAATCACCAGAAGTAAAAAGCCAGTGTATAAAAGGTGTCTGTTTGCATTAGTTGTAACAGTTAGCCCAGAGGTGAAGTTGGGAACAGCAGAGCAAATAAGCTGCAAGTTAAGAACTGATGATTAGTGTGAAGTCAACCTTTACATGCATTCTTGTATCTGTTATAACTTATAGAACCTGATATTATTATTCCTCCATGCTAACATTGTCAGACAACAACTGAGACACTTTACTTGTGCATCTTTATATTTTGTTTGATGACATAAATTTATGTAGATTTTAAAACACTATTTCAGTAATTTTGTTGTTGTACAATCATGATAAAGACGGAGCTGAACTGGAAGTTCTCAATTTACTGGTCAAGCTATATTCCAACCCTCACCATTGGTCATGAGCTCTGGGTAGCGACTGAACGAATGAGATTGTGCATACAAGTGGTAAAAATTGACTTTCTTTGTAGGGTGTCTGGGCTCAGCCTTGGAGATAGAGTGAGGAGCTCAGATAAGAGTCAAATTGTTGCTCCTTTGTGTTGAAAGAAGTCAGCTGAGGTGGTTTGGGCATCTGATTAGGATGCCTCTTGGGTGCCTTTAGACCCTGGGGTAGAACTAGCTCGAGGCATTACATATCTCATCTGGCCTGGGAACACCTTGAGGTCTCCCAGGAAGAGCTGGGAATCATTTATGGAAGAGGGACACCTGTAATGCCCTGCTTTGCCTGCCCCAGATAAGCAGAACACAATGAATTAATTTCATGAATGAATGAATTTCAGCCATGAGAGCGGCAGGATTAAGGGTTGTCAGGTTGCTGCTCTGACTCTTGGTTTGCATGGGAAAAAGTGACAGACTTAAATATCTCAACAACTGTTGGATAGATTAGCATGAAACTGTGCAACGGCAATCATGGTCCTCAGAGGATTAATCATAATGAGTCCAGCATCACTATTAGTTTAGTCACTATTAGAATTTAGGTTTTTGACCGAATACCTGCTAAACTAGTGACATTCCCATCAGCTTCAGATGTACTTATTATGCATTTATTGGTAATTAGAAATATTAACATGCAAACACATTAAACTAAGATGGAGGTGAACATGATAAACATGCATGCAAAATATCAGCATGCCAGTGACTGATGTTAGCATTTAGCTCAAATCACATTATTGCTACCTTACTGAGCTGCTAGCACAACTGTAGACACAGATTTGTTTCCTATATAACACAGCTTATAATGCACACTTAGGCTACTGACCACATAAAATAAATACAGCAGTTTCGATATATTGCATCAGATAGTGCTGCATTAAATATGTAACCTGTATCACAACTTTCCTTTTGGTTTATGCATCATTCTTCTCCTCTGCTGTTCTTCACATGCACCCTTCTATTACTGCCACTAATCTATAACAGCCATTCATCAGTAAATAGGACTTTTTTTTTTTTCCATCATCCACTGTGAAATGCTGCTATGTCATAGTCCACAGTTCAGATGCCATATTTCCCTCTATTACAGTGCTACTTAGTTAGCAATATTCTGCAAAAAACATGAATCAGTCACATCACATAACAGGTGAACAATGGCTGATTTCGTTGAACAAGCCTCTATTGAGTTGATCAAGTCCAAATGAGTGTCATCTGCTTCAGTTAAAGGATACAACTCAAGGAAATCTGATCTTTGTGCACAGGAGTTAACATGGTCACTGGTCCTAAACTTGTGATTATTTCCAGGTTTATATTAAAAATGTAGTTGATTTCAATAAATAAATATGATCTATGATGTGGTTGCAGGCTGGGCCCCACTGCATGTGTATTGGATTACATTTTGGTTTGGCAATAAATCAGCAAATTGAAAAGACCTGTTTCATTGTCCTTAACTATTTGTCCAAAAATGTTAATATCAGATGACTTAATAAGGCTTATTAGAAGGTAGTGAGGTGACATTACATCATGAAGTGATGAGCGTGCCCCCTTTAACATAATGTGAATACATAATGTCAGTGAGGGTATAAAGTAATAAATAGGGCTAAATAAAAGGCATGATGAATGTGTCCAAATATTATAGATTTTTTGATTCATAAAAGGGTAAAAAGTAATCTGCATTAAAACTACTCCAACAACTACAAGATAAATGCAACTCTTTACAACCCAGCTCAGGCTTTATAGTGAATTTATAGCATATACATTATCCATCCAATATCATAATTTGCTGTTGTGCTTCAGTGTGACTTGAGGATGCACAAACGGGTTGCAAATCTTGTCGTGGTTGTAATATTCATGGTGTGATGTTTCCATATAAGTGAGTGAGTAACCTGGTTATTCCTCTCCCTGTATACATCATGTACACACAGTGTTGTGGGCAAATGAACTGCAACATGGCAAAATGCAGCAGGCAGAAGTTTTAATTAATTATATGGCAATAAGCTTCCGCAGCATCTCCCTGCAGAGTCGTCTCAGCATCAGGTGTTCGGTGTCGCCCAGCTCGCCCGTGTCTAATGATGGGAGGTGATTGGCTGCAGAGCTTAGAGGAGCAGTAGGTCTGGCTCACAGTATGTGCTGACATATGCTATGTATGAGAACTGCATTTCAAACCACTGCTGAATGTGTCAGCTGTCACTAGGCGGGTCTCAATTTGGAAGATATCCTCGCAAAGAAGCTTGCTGCGACATCTAGTAATCTGTTAACATCTCAGCTAACATGTAAATGAACAACTATCTTCTGGGGAATCTGGAGGAGAGAAAGAACAACTTTTAATCCTGAGTTGTAACAATATAAAGGATGTGTTCTTTGACCCAGTTGTCGGAGGAAGACCTATTGAAAGGGTTGTCAAATTGTACCAAAATTACAGAGAACACACACAGAGAGAGAATATGAGATTATTTGCTCATCAGCCAGAACATTAAAACCACCTGCCTAATATTGTGCTGCCAAAACAGCTCTGACCCACTGAGGCGTGGATTCCACAGACCTCTCAAGGTGTCCGTGGTATCAGGCACCAAGGCATCAGCAGTAGATCCTTTAAGTCCTAGAAGTTGCAAGGTGGGGCCTCCATGGATCTGACTTGTTGCTTGCTGACGGATGCTTGATGAGACTGAAATCTAGAGAATTTGTAGGCTGAGTCAACACCTTTAACTCTTTGTCATGTTCCTCAAACTATTCCTAAACAATGCAAAACAGGAGGGACTCCACTCTGATGAAGGCTTGACTGCCGAAACGCGTCAGGGTTTTTATAGGTTTAAATGTAACCAAGCCACTTTATTAAAGGCTTTTTAACTCTTTCCATGAGAGTGCCTTGGAGTCCCTCCTGTTTTGCATCATCTATATCCCATACAAAGAGCACCTCAAACTTACAACCGTTTGAGTCCAGTAAGCGCTCCTATATAGACTTTTCTTCTATTCCTAAACAATGTTTGCAATGTGGCAGGAAGTATTATTCTGCTGAAAGAGGCCATCGGGGAATACCACTGCCATGAAGGTGTGTACATGGTCTGCTGCATCCCTTCCCACCATGACCGATGCACATGCCCCAGGCTATCCACATGGGCCAGTTCTGACGCTCTCCTGTCCATTGTAGATGCTTGCTGTGGTGAAGAGGGGTCAGTATGGACACTAAGGTCAGGATTGGTCCCCCTCGCAGCAAGCTATGCTGTTCTGTGTGTTCTGACACCTTTCTATTATAGCGGCTTTAATGTTTTCAGCGGTTTGTGCTACAGTATCTCTTCTGTGGGATCGGACCACACGGAGCAGACCTTACTCCCCACAAGCCCCGACTGTCCATGACTCTGCTTGTGGTTCATTAGTTCTCCTTTCTTGGACCACTTTTGGTAGGTACTAACCATTATACACCACAAACCCTACCATTTTGGAGATGCTCAGACCTAGTCGTCTAGCCATTACAGTTTCGGTCTTGTCCAACTTGCTCAGAACTTATTGCTGTCCATTTTCCTGCTTCAAACTAATCAACTTCAAGAACTGACTGTTCACTTGCTGCTTAATATATCCTACTGCTTGACAGGTACCATTGTAGCAAGATAATCAATGTCATACACTTTGCCTGTCAGAGGTTTTAATGATGGGGCTGATTGTTCTGTGTGTGTCTGAGAGAGAATTCTATTCAAATATATGATACCAGAATAAATCCAACTTGAGTCCTTTAAAAAAAATATTTTTCATTGTTTCAGTGAACCTCATAGCATCCTGTTTTGCACTCTCTTACAGTTGCAGCACCTTTTTCCCCATTGCTATATATTTACTCTAATCATGTTGTTTGTGTATGTACATGACAGTGTGTAGAGGTGAACTCTGTCTGCAGCTCAATTTGTTTTGTTGATGGTGTGTCTTATGACAACAGAGACACTTGTGCTGTAATTCAAGGACAGACAGCGCAGAGTCACAGGGGACAAACTCATGGTACAGCGTGCACGTGTGTGTGTGTGTGTGTGTGTGTGTGTGTGTGTGTTTGCTGCAGCAAAGGTAAAGGTCAGTACCTTGTGTGTCATGCATGGGAGCAACTGAAATCTGCAGAATGTTAATGCAACTGGATTCCGACTAAATTCAGAGCTTGACCTTTTTATGCAAAGTCAAGGGAAACACCAGGTTTACATTTAAACAGCAGCTGGCTGTCTGACTTGGCTCATCTCCAACATTTTTTTCTTTTGTAGAATCATCAACACCTCAAATCAAAAGAAAAATATGGGATAAACTATTCACTGTTGTTCCTGGTGGTAGAAAGTGAAATAACACAAGTAAACATCCGTAAATCTTAGTAGATATCACAAAAGAAGAGACAAAACCTCTCAGAGAATCATCACATTTTTAAGTTTTCTTCAGTATCACAGCAATCCAATGAAAAGTGTCTGCACATTACAAACAGGAGCTGCTCTACCTTTAATAGCACCGGTTTGACAAAATGTGAACAAATTCAGGCTAAAATCAGGGCTTGAGATCAATTTAGAGCTGCCATCACAACAGCACTTGGATGTCTTTCCTTCATCATATTGGTTACTAAATAGGTCTATATGTTGGTCTTAACACGTTTCCATCAGATTGGAAACACTAGAACTTCATCTTTCCTCCATAGAACCTCTTAAACAAAAGGAAATCAATCTAGACAGGATTTAAATTACAGCAGGAGCAGCGAGTTCACCGAGGAGGTAATTCACATGGGATTATGACTGAGGAGGGTGTGAAAAATGACCCACATTCACCCTCAGGCCCAGATTAAAATCTCTGACCGGAGCACCTCCCCCTGGAGAAACGAACGGGGGATTGAAACGAGAAAATGTTTTGTTCCTTTGACACGGAACAACATTATTTGATAGTGCCTTTCAATCAGTTAGAAATCCCTGTTGTAAAAATGTTGGTGTTACGTGGTGTGACTGAACCATTAAGGTTTAGAAGCAGGTGTTCAGCCACCAAAACCACAGTAACTGATGGAAAACCTGCAGTGATTGACTTTGTTGAACTTGGATGCTGGCTTACTTGGACTTTGTGGCTCTATAATAACGTCACAATAGTTCCTCCGTTGTCACTCCATTATTAACACGTCATTATTAAGACTTTGCCACATCGATCTTAGAGTTTAAAACGATACCTGAATAAATAGTTTGAATTTCAGATTGCGTGCCGTGAGAGGAAGCTGCAGAGCTCCGCAGCACCGCAGGGTCTCCTGTTCCTCTTCGTGAGGCAGTTTGTTTACCCACAAACACCGCTGTTGTTCCTCTAAAATGCCATGATATCAGATTGTTAACGGGAAAGTCATTTCCTGATCACACAGCTGCGAGCAGCGACCCAGCTGTGCGTCTGACCCTGATGGCCTCTAATGAGCCCTTAACAAGACTGAAGGCCACTAACGAGCCCATAACGGCTCCTAACTTGCCTGAAGGTCCTTGATGAGGATAACAAGCTTAATGCATAATTAGCATGGTGATTGGAGTGGCTATGGGAGCCTCAATCACTTCCTATCAAGATGATGCACAAAAATACCCTGCTCAGCTAAAGAATCCTCAAACTCATGAGCTGGTTGTTGCCGAGAGGCCAAAACCTTCTGTAATGAGGTGGTCAGACAGGGACAGAACGGACCGTAGACCACTGTATGTAAGGAAAAAAAAGGAAAAAAAAGTGTCATGGCTGCTGTTTTGTTGAACTTTTGTTCTCTATTTTTTTGGCAGACAGTAATTAAATTGAGATCAGAGCTTTTTTCTCATACTGCCAATATGTTTAGTAACGGAACTAGACTTATTTGAGCTATGAAACGTAGTTCCAAGTTAGCTTTAGTCTGACTATTTCAGTCATTATAAAAAGGCCCTGTCAAATTTAAAGCCTAGCACTTAAATGTCTACGACCAATGGTAAAAAATTATTTTTATTAAGTTTTTCTGGTTGAGGTGTAAAGTAAATGCTGTTATCATATGAAGACATTCACTTCTGCCATTCTTCAAGACCCTCCACAACTAGATAGCCTCCCATCTTTAAAGTGGGAATTTTACTCAGTTGCTACATTGTGACTGATGAACCATTAGTTGTCAAGCTATATCTTTGTATAATTCTGTTTCCAGAGGAGTCATTCAGAATGAACTGCTGCATCACTGTCCACCAGGTTTATTTACTTTCTTGATCTGCTTCTGCTAACTTTAAAATGTCTAAGCCATTAGCAAATTACACCAAATTTTTCGAAGGGAGCCATCATGTTGATCCAGTTTGAAATCCAGAAGCAGAAAGCATTGTGGACAATGCAGCTAATGTTTGAGCGACTGTAAGGTGGTGAATCCTGTATTGATTCCAGTTAATGAGCATAAAGCGTCCAATGTAGGGAAGTGGTGTGAACCTCATGTGTTAAAAAAACACCCCTGTGGACATGTACCATCAGTGTTGGCACGCTGCGCAGCCAACGTGACTAAGATTACCATTAGCTTTGATCATACGCCCACAGGTCAGTAATCTGTGGCAACTATACAGCTGAGGGATGTTCATAGATAGTGGAGACTTTAGGAGCAATTGAAACCAGTGAACAAGGACTGGGTGAGTTGTTCTATTTTTACGTTGCGCAACTTAAACTCGACTGGTGCTATTTGTGTGTTTGCTTCTCTCCTGCTCTCTGTGCTCGCATACACTGCATTTAATACAGCTGCATTTATAGCTACTGAAACAGCAGGACTAAAACAAGGAGTTATACAGTCATGGTGAAATGAACCATCTCTGAGGACGTTTAAGCTAATAAAGTGAAAGACATACTGTATTTTAAGGGCATGTGAGACTATAATTAATTAGCTGCAAAGGTGCAGAACATGGCACCATTAAAAGAATCGGACTTAGCTTCTAATGCGGTCAGTAAATTGTACTTGTTAAGACATCTCAAAAAAGGTCAAATTGTCATTTCTAGCACATAAAATCTTGAAATAAAATAAAAACGTCCAACTTCAAGCAATCTAGTTAAGCCTTGTTAATGCAAAACAAGAATATACATAGACATGTCCTTTCTGCCCAGTTAAAATGAACTCAAATAAAGACATTGTTACTTAACAAGACAAGGTAATTGACATTTAAGTCAATGGATCTTCCTTAGAAAACACTGGAAGGTCCATTTATTATTAAAGCAAGAGCAACTACATTTTGAATCTAACAAATCTTCAATTAGTTAGACTTGCAGATTTTGCAGTGATTTGACTTCGCGGCATGAGATAATCTCATTTTATTCTGCTTCTCTGTTGTCACTCCAGTACTGTACTCTCTGAAATCTTTGTGCTGCACATGTGTATCACTACAAAGTTGATTAGAAACCCCAATTACTGATATACAACACATCAGAATAAATCTAGGAGAGGTAACCAGGTTTCTCCAGGAGAAAATGTGATGAGCTAGATGTCCATTATTATAAACTTTAATGGTGGTGGAGCCACAATTTTGCACTCACAACGAGGAACAAAAGTTTGAGTGGTTGGCGGTGGATAATACATTTTAGAAGCACTTATTCACATGACCACAAAATGTTGCAAAGATTATCAGGGCTACTCTCTGTTTATCAATTATCACAATGGTTGATAACACACTTAGTGAACCTACTAGAAGATGGATGAGTTCCTACTGGCCCACACTGTATATCTGGGAACGATCTGAGATGATAAGGGCCAGTTAAAGGGCCAATAATGTCCGAATGTCAGATACATTACTTTCTGTTCATGTTATTTCAATTCAAGGAGGCACTCTAGCCAAATGGCAGCCCTCTTTCAGTTGTGTTGATGGCATCTAATGAGATTACCAAATTGTCATGTAACTTCAGCCCTCAATACTTTACGCCATAATGGTACCAATTAATGGGTAACAACATCAGCTCCCGCCAAATTTAGCTGAAATAACTGATGTGATATTATTACTCTTAGTGCCACATAAATAGATACCATGCTTATATTTTTGATAGTTTTTTACTCTTTTCTAGAGTGTTTGTTAAACCCATTGGGTATTTATATTCACTGAAGTATCCCAGAGCCTAGAAAAGTGAGTTTGCATTGGTGTGACACCATCCCATTGCAAAGTCTGTGGGTCAGGCATCAACCTGAGGGTACGTCCAGTTGAGGAAACACCAGTGCACGAGTTCATTGGTTTGGAAACAACCAAGATACAGCTTTTGTATCGGTTTGTGATTTGTCTTCCATTTTGGATTCAGGTTTTTCCTGCAGGAGTCCTTAATACAGACCTTACAGCCACTACATGAAGGCACCATGGCAAAACAATGATCTGAGAACCACCAAAAACTAATCAGATCTGCCCATCAGATCAATTATATCTGCTGGATATAATCTGCTGGTGGAGAGACCAGCTCTTAGATCACATTACAAACAGCCAGTGTAGAAATCAAGGATCAGAGGTCGTATCATCTTGACAACAGAGGGAACAACGTATTCCTGCAGCCCTGGAGGTCTAAGAAATAGAGCATTGGCAGGAAAAGGAATGAAAGCTGAGGAAAGAAATACTGTCTTTCTTTTCACCTTTGTTTGTGGAATCGATTTTCCTCCACTGAAGCATCAACAGCAGGAGCTCTGAACAGGGATATAAAGCAAGAGATCTGCTGCTCTGCTTTTTTGGACTGATGGGGAAATGACCCACCGAGGGGGTTTAATGGTAGGAGGAGGTGGTCGGAGGAAAGCAAGAGTAGGAGAGAATCTGGAGAAGAAAACAAAGATGATAAAATAAGTGATTTGACAGGACAGGAGTGGAGCTAAATGGCAATCAATGGAAATTCTAAAACAGAGACAGATAAATACAATAAAATGAAGTTCTAGTTGTCACAGTCTAAGCGGTGGAAGAGCTCCTGCAAGGAAATAACATAAAAACATTAACTTTTCTTCTGTTTCTCCAACAAAAAAACGGAAAATCCCCAAATTAAACCCAGGAAATCTGGAGTATTTACGGCAAAATCGCTGCTCTGGGACACACCGCCACGTTTTTAAGTCTCTGCGTCCACAGCTTGATTGATGAGTCACCGGCATTGGGGTTATATCAGCGGGGCTGCAGAGTCAAGAAAATTACATTCTCCACATGCTCAGAGTGTTGGTGGCATTTTGGGCTGCAATTATGGCTCTGTGCCAAAGCCTCTCTTTGGACAAAAAATAACTTTATAGGTGTTCACCAGATTGCCAGCTATTGTAATAGATGATGGTGTTTGTGGGTGGGGCCATGTGAGTGCCATGTGCATAGTTGTATGTCGAGAACCTGCAGCACCCCGCTGGATTATAAAGCCTTTTAAAGGAACATATAGCCACGTGATTTCTATTGAAAAGGCTCAGAGGAGCTGCAGGTGAAGTTTCTGGCCTTGGGCTGTCAGCAAATAAAGCCCCTGTGGCTGCTGTAGGGACAAAGACTGTGCTTTCAGACGTTGGTTATTTGTGTCATGTCTGTGGAGGCTCTGCTAGAGGGGATGTAGGTTCAGGGCCATGCTCAAACCCTCTCCAGTGGTGTTTTTCAGAGTTCATCAGCCGTACAAGTGAGGTGATTATTTACCTCAGTTCAAGTCTGTCCTAGATGCACTCATCTTATTGTGTCTGTGCTGAACGCTTAAACTTAAGGCAAACTGTCTCTTCTCGGAAAACAGTTAATTTTTATTGGTAACATCATTCACCAGTAGGTATGAATGTACAATTTAAACAATTCTAGTATTACTTTTTTTAAAGGAATCCCACCCCTTTCATCCAGAATGTATCTGCAAAGCATTCACTGACAACATATTTCCTACAATATCCACTTTTGTTGGTGGTAAGTAACATGAAAATACACATATTATCATTATTTCACAATTTAAAGACTCACTCTTGTGAAAATCCAGTTGTCCATAAGTAGTTTTTATATGCTGGAATACACATCATGCAGTACCATGGCTGAGCATTTCCACCTTGAAACTGCAGTGTAACGATGATAGTCTCACAACACAACACAAAACACAAATTCACGTAACAAACCCAAAGAACAAATCCAGGAAGTTTGACTTGTATTATGTGCCGAAACCAAATCGGTTAAGTTTAGGCACCAAAACCTAACAGCAAGTAAAAATTACTTTAAAGTTACAAAATAAAACGAACCTAAGGGAAAAAATAATGGTCTGACTCAGGTTGCAAGGTGAAAGTCCATCTGTCCAACCTGAGGTT
>OMNN01052889.1:0-12071 GCA_900302755.1 Chromis chromis
AGAACAACAAAGGCAACCTTTTGGAGCAGCCATCACAAAGCCCTGATCTCAATCCTATAGAAAATTTGTGGGCAGAGCAGAAAAGACGTGTGGGAGCAAGGCGGCCTACAAATCTGACTCAGTTCCACCAGTTCTGTCAGGAGGAATGGGCCAGAATTCCTGCAAACTACAGTGAGAAGCTTGAGGAAGGATACCCAAAACGTTTGAACCATGTCATACAGTTTAAAGGCAATGTTACCAAATACTAAGGACATGTATGTAAACTTCTGACCTTGAAGAAAAGCATAAAAAATTCTCTCTCTCATTATTTTGGCATTTAGCAAATAGAAATAATTTTGGTAATCCTAACTGATCTAAAACAGGAAAGGTTTAGTCTGATTTATTGTCAGACAGTGAGAAAAAAATGGTAATGTGTCTTTTTATGCAGTGTATGTAAACTTCTGGTTTCCACTGTATATTCGATCCTGCCTAAAGAGGCAGGATCAAATAGCTTTTATGGTGGTGTGAAAAGAAAAAAAACCCAATGCAGACACCAAAGCCATTTCACAAACCAGTTACTGCTCTTATGATAAGAAAATTCAACTGTGCAGTGACGTTACACATGCAGTAATTGTGTAAACTATATAAAGACATTGTGCTTATCCAAACTGGTGAAAGTCTTTCAAGGCAAATGTGAAAAGATTAATAATATGTAAAATCAAACCCTAAACATTTCACACAAAACAAAATCCAGTAGCAGTACGAGAAAGTCAAGCATGCAGTACATACAAATGCACACAGGATAAGCTGGTCTCCACAACCACTCCAGAGTGTGTTAATATTTAAACAACTGCAGGCAATAGACTCACACAGTCGTGTGATGCATGTAAATCAAATCCTATCAAAATGTTGAAATTAAGCTTTGATACTCATATTTGCTGTTCAGTTCTAACAAACTGTTTGATAGATTCTGTGCTGAAATGCCCAGAGGTGTAGTACATCACACAGAAAGAGGCATCTGAACTTCAAACTTAGTATGGCATCAAGAGTCATGCGCAATAATGTCAAAACCACATGCAAATAGGAGCCACTGCAATCATTTGAATAGCAAAGGATGCAAGCACACACTTTTTGTTAATTTACTGCATGTTTAAATGCCACATTCCTAATCAGCTTTTTTCCTCAGCATTGGGTGAAGTTAATGTAGACAAAATGAATATAGCGTTAGATCTCAAGCCTGATCTTGATACTGATATGCAGCATTGGTTTAAATTATAGTAAACATCAGGAAATCAAACAGGACAGAACATATAACCCTTTACATCAACAATGCAGAAGTGGAAAAGGTCACCTAAATCCGATTCTTACATGTTGGAGGATTTTTCCAAATTATGAAAAAGACCAAACAACATCTTTTTTTCGTAAGGAAATTTAAATTGGACAGTCTACCAGAACAACACCTGAATCCTTTGTACAGCAGCACTGGAGAGAACCTACTGAGGAACAGTTGGTATGCTAGCTGCACTGCTGCCAATTGAAGGATCCTGCAGCATGTGGTAAAGTCTGCACAACACATACTAGGCACAAGACATCCTGACCTAACTATTAACAACAATCATTGCTATAAATAAAGCTCTGAGCATCTTTAGAGACCCATCCCACCACAGACACGACTTGTTCGAACTCCAGCTATAATAAAAACGCTGCAGGTTTATCCATGGCTACACGGCTAGACTGAAAACCAGAATTTTCACCCACAGCTGCAAGACTTCTATCCCAGGGTCCAGTGTGTACTGACTGGGATGCCACATGGAGGCCCATCTGCTGTCATTTGTCACAGACTCTCATAGGGTCATTTATCATGCCACCATCAAATTTGTGACAACCTTGCACTAATTAAAACATTACTTTTGTATATTGTATATTCATTTCCATTCATGTACATCCTTTTAAAAGTTTTTAAAATTTCTATGTACTTGAGGATATACCTATTTTAAAGTGTATATGGCTACATCTACACTAAGTGGCTTGTATGTCTATCGCCTATATGTTGTTTGCAGTTTTGCACATTATTTATACTTGACTAGAGCTCTATGAACAGTGACATTAAAGATCCTGCTCTATTTACTGAGGTATCCCAGTCCTCACAGCAAGTGTTCATGTTGTTTGCAGTATTTACACACAATTTTTTCCTGATAAGATTCCATAAATAATGTAATTATTATTACCATTATTTGTGCAATTTCCCTTATTTCTATAATGGTAAAGTGAAAGAAAATATGTAGGTCTTTTTCCATAGACATTTAGAATTTGCACAGACAGAGTCAAAATTTGTGATAACCACTTACGTCAAATCCTCGCAGGACGGCCAAGTGGAACGACAGCAGCTGCAGGGGGATGACACTGAGGATGCCCTGCAGACAGTCCACAGTATGCGGCAGCTCGATGGTCTGGTAGGCATTCTTAGTCATCTCAGAGTCGTCCTGGCAACAGATGATGATGGGCCGACCCTGATGGAAAGAAAAGTCGAGAAGGGCAAGAACATTAACATTACTCAGTCAGTGCAATTCACTGTTGTTACATTTACGACTCTCAGAATGTAGCATTTGTGTGGAAGTGCATTTCTTTGGAGATGTGCTTCAGCGCCTGCAGGTCAGTAAAAATTTGTTTTTTCCAGGACTTACCGATCTGGCGGTGACTTGTTGCAGAGCGTTCTGGCACTTAACGTAGCAGGCATCCCTCATGATGACCATGATGACTGGCATGTGCATGTCTATAAGGGCCAGAGGACCGTGCTTCAGCTCCCCAGCTAGGATGCCCTCCGAGTGCATGTACGTGATCTCCTTAATTTTCTGCATTAGAATAAAGACAATAAAACCAACTCAATACATTATCATGAATAATGACAATGACATACAACACAGCCAACATTAGAACTATTACGTGATCTAATGTTTTTACTCTAAACTCTAAACTTTTATGAAATACAAGGAGTGGTGAATTGCAGTTTTTTGACAGACAACTGTGGAATTTTCAACTCACCAGCGCCCCCTCTAAGCAGGTGGCATAGTTGAAGCCTCGGCCCATAACCAGAAGGGACCTTTGCTGATAAAGCTCATTGGCAATGGCCTTGATCTTCGAATCCAGAGAGAGAACCTGCTTTATCAGTTCTAGGACAGTAGAAGAAGAATGAGCGATGTTCAGGTAAATATTTTACGGTATTTCACTAGTGCAGTTCAGTGGTTGGTGTTTGTTGGGAGTACTGACCAGGGAGCACCTTGAGGCCATTGATGATCTCCAGTCTTCTCTCCTGCAGGGAGAGTCTGTCCTCACTCATCATCAGGCCAAACATGATGAGGGCCACAAACTGACTGGTGTAAGCCTGGATCACACACATGAGAAACACTTGTTATAACCAGAAACAGCCCATATAGCTAATAACACACCTCCATGTAGCCTTGAACGGGGAGATTAACACTAAGTAGAGTAAAATGGCAATAATATTACAAGTCAGCTCATTATAAATATAAAACCATGTCTATTTTGCATATTGCTGATTCTAAAAAAGATTCTGAAAGGATTTTTTGAAGCTACATATAAACAATATAAAGCATACCTTGGTGCTGGCCACTCCTATCTCTGGCCCAGCGTTGATGTGGACTCCACAGTCAGTTTCTCTGCAAATGGTGCTGCCCACAGTGTTGGTTATTCCAACTGTTAGAGCGCCATGGCTTTTGCAGTAGCGCAGTGCCATCAAAGTGTCTGCTGTCTCTCCTGAGGGAGAATGAAAAAAGAAAGAATGAAAACATGCTCACAATGCAGAATTACATGACCATTAGACAGCCAACTGCTTTCACATGGACCTGGCCAAGTAAAGCAAGTTTTTCTATCAATACAGTGTCATAGTCATCGTCTTAGGTAGGAAAAATATGTGTGTTATTTGAATGTTATTGTCACCTGACTGGCTGATAAAGAAGCTAACATCGTCTCTGAAAACAGGCGTGTTGCGGTCCAGGAAGTCACTTGCCAGCTCCACCATGACTGGCAGCTCCGTCAGCTCCTCAAGGATCTGTCTGGTCTGAAGAGGAAGTAAATCAAAACAGCTGTTTCGTCATCATCATCATCATCATCATCACACTAATGAACGCCATGTTTCTTATCGTCATCAAGCTTGTACTATATGAGCAAAAATGAAAACTGAACAGCTCTACTTACAGCCACTGCAGCGTGGAAACTAGTGCCACAACCAATCATGATTAGCCGTCTGCAACGTTTGATTTCTTTCAGGTGGTCCTTCAGCCCTCCAAGAACCACTGAGGAAATAGAAAGCAAGATAGACGTATTTGTTAAATCAGTACACTGATGATTCACTGCATGGTTCACATCTTTAAGGGAATAAATGATTGTCACCGCTAATATCTGCTGGACACAATTTAACAAATTTACATAATGAGCACCAGATTATTTTGCATGCACCTTCTACCATTAACCCTCTGAACCCCCAAAACTGCCAGCAGGTTTGAAAGGCATGTTATCATTTAAAAAAAATTAAAATAAATAAACAAGCTATAAAAACAGAATTGTCCGATTTTCAACTTTCCAGTGGCCCTTTAACTACAAATTTGTGATGCTTCAATATTCATCATGATCACTTTATTTTATTTAAATGTCTCTAAAAAAATAAACTGCTTGCAGTAACAAGATTCTGTATAAATTTAAAAAATAATAAAAATAACAACAATGAAGCCATACTAACTCAACTACAGCCAACAATCACATGACAAAACGTCATGGCTGAACTGGGCTGAACTGCATGGTTTTATCATTTAAAAAATAAAATAAAATCATAGAAATTCAATTTTCTTTATGATTTATGGCATTATCACTGAGTCACACTGCACAAAAGACATTTTGAGTTCTCTCTACTTCTAGTCATGGCTGTGCTGTTTAGAGATGCAGAACTTTATATTGAGCTGACAAAAGGTAAATTATGACAGCAGTAAAAGATGCCTAGAAACTGCTTGGGGCTCTTAGGGGAAATACATTGTGTATTTTCAAGGAAGTAACTTAAGCACCTGTGAAGAAATTCTTGAGATCATTCCATAAATTCCGTTCATAATGTACAGTACAGTACTAATTGAGTTATGATGCTGGAGAACACGGGTGACAGACGCAGGGTTGTACATATATATTTTAGTATCTGAGTAACTTTGTTCTTCATTTTTACAAAATGTATCAGACAATGAGCAAATGAGAGATCCTATATCATTATTAATGAATGGATCAGGGACCTGCTCAGTAGATATGCATATTCTTAAAGTTTGCAGGCAGGACAGGTTTCATAATCACTGGTCACCTTTGTTGGCGTCAAAACAAATTCGGCCTCTCATGGTATTGAACACAGACTCTGGCTGCTCAAAGATCTCCTTCTGCATGAAGGCATCAAAATTTCCTGCAAAGGGAAGAGCAAATATGTACATCAGACTGATTAATACTCTGCATGAAATATGGTAACTCGCTGAACATGGTGACACGAGATGAGACAGAAAACACAGACATATGGAGGTCGGGCAGAAACCTTAAGTGGCTGAAAATTTACCACCAGCATTATGTTTTGATTTTTTCAGCCAGCAGAGGGCGAGCAAGTATAAGTCTAACTTAAGTATTAAATTGATTTTTTGAAATGCAAGTGTACTGTTTGCTAGAGACTGTGTTATCAGTACTCTTTATGACCTCTTATCCACTCAAATCTCTTCCATGGAATCAAAACTGCTTGTCTAAACTAAACTAAAATGAAAGCAATTAAAAATCTAGCACAATCATGTTTATGACCACTATCTGACCTTTCATGATCTGCTGCAGCTCCATCTGAAGAGTCTGAATTGCTCTCACTGGATCTTCACCGGCCTGCCGGTTCACTCTGTGGATGGACAGTTCCCCTTTGGTCACTATGGCAACGTCATCATCCTCCAGGTACAACACCTTGTTGGTGTGCTCAATGATGGCACTGTGGGCAGACAGGAAAGAGACGGAGAGAGATTATAGATGTGATGAATAAAATGCAAATGTCTACTAGTCTGATATTTACAAATGGTACATAACATGTTTATGTATTGATTGTTTTTGTCCATAATTATGAGAAAGAAGAGGTCAGTATTATAAACTGACACGCAGTTGAGAGCACATGCATCTTTGTCAAAAAAAACAATCATGAGTTTTGATTCTTTCATTGATTTATTATAAGTTTTCTGGAATTCTAACAAAAATTGCTAGGTCAAAAATATACATACAGCAACTTAAATAATGAGTTTTGGTGATGTAGAAAGCTGTGTTAATCACATTTTCTTAATGGCATGGCCTCTTAAGCTCCAGTGAGTGATTATGATTGACTACAGCTGGTGACTTCTCTGAGCCACTTTAAATAGGGCACTTTTGATACGCTTATTACACTCTGTCACACACACTACAATATGGAAGTCTGAGGAGCTCAGCAAAGATTTGAAAAAGCAAATCACTGTCTTGAACAAGTCAGAAAAATTACTTGGACCCATTTCAAAGATGTTTCAGATCCCAAAATAATCTGTGAGAACAACTTTAAGTATAAAGTGCTTGGCACAGATATGTCACGATCAGGAAGAAAATGCAAACTATTTCCTGCTGCTGAAAGACAATTAGTCAGGACGGTCAAAGGTCAACTAAAAAGCAGGTCTGCAATGAATTAGAAGATGCTGGAACACAGGTGTCAGTGTCCACAGTCAAGCGTGTTTTATATCAACATGGGCTGAGAGTCTGCTGTGCAAGAAGGAAGTCCTTTTTTCAGAAATGGCACCTTAAAGCTCGACTGAAGTTAACTGCTGATTACATGGAAAAATTACAAAAAAATTCAGCTATTTGGCCACAGTGACCAGATATGTTTGGAGGAGAGATGGTGAGACCTTTAACCCCTAAGAACACCAAATTCATCATCAAGCATGGTGGTTGCAGTATTATGTTCTGGGGCTGTTTTGCTGCCAGTGGAACTGGTGCTTTACACAAAGTAAATGGAATAATAAATAAGGACTACCTCCACATTCTTCAGGAAAAACTAAAATCATCAGCCAGAAGGTTGGTTCTTTGAGGTAGTTGGGTTTTCGAACAAGACAATGACCCCAAACACACATAAAAATTGTAAAGAAATGGCTAAATCAGGCTAGAAGTAAGGGTTTAGACTGAACTTCCTGACTTAAACCCCATTAGGAACCTGTAAACTGTGATGAAAAAACAAGTCTGTGTCAGAAAGCCAACAAATTTAGTTGAACTACACAAATTCTGTCAAGAGGAGTGGTCAAAGATACAACCAGAAACTTGCCAGAAGCTTGAAGACAGCTGCCAAAAGGGCCCAGTTGAGGTGAAAATGGCCAAGGGACATTTAACCAGATATTAGCATATCTGTATGTATATTTTTGACCCAGCAGATTTTGTCATACTTTGAGAACACCTACAATTAATCTATCAAAAAAAAAATGCATGATAGCTATTGGAGTCATTGGACACTCCAGACTGTCATGATGGTCTTTATGCGTGTATGTAAACTTTTGCTCACAATTGTGAAAGAGATAAATTATATGGTTGCAAATTGGATTCACCATAAGACACACAGATAACTGCTTCCTCACCTTGCATCAGATGCAAAGTAATACTCCACAGCCTTTCCATCCCCCACAGAGTTGATGGCATTGGAACAGTCTGGCCGGTTGTGACTGTTCTTCTCCTGGACTCCCTCCTTGATGTGACCTACAGGGTCAAAAGTCAAAGGTCAAGGGTCAGCGGCTGCACTCACACTTTTAGTGACTAAAACAATCAAGATGTGCTCATCGCTGGAGTCCTCCTTCTCAGCCTGCAAATGGTGTCAGCTCACTGCTGAAGTAACAGGTTTGTCAAGAGGCAAAATTGCAGTTTTGCAGTCAAATCACAAGTCTTTTTAGATGGAACAGTAGTCCAAAATAGAATATTCTTCGTCTTATATTGGAAAAAAACAAGAAGGGAAACTGAGGTGATACTACCCCATGATAATCACTGGTCTGTAATATTTGTTGTACGTTTTATTTTACTGTATTTCATTTACTCATTATTCTGAATTTCTTAGTTACCTTAGCAACTTTTTAGTGTTAAAGCTAGAAAATTTCAAACTGTACACCCAGTATACAGTATAATATTAGGGGAAATCTTCAAATTTCACACAAGAGAATAGTTTTAGAAAACTTTTGTTACTGTTAAATCAAAGGCCAACAAAGCAGTTTCTGTGTGGCGTTTTGGGGGTGGGGAGGATTTTCAAATCCAACCATGGTCTTATTCAGCAATTTGACTTTGGTGTTTATGTGCCACACAAGTTGCAGGCTACGCTCCACGATTGTAATGGATGATGCTGGGGCTGCGGGGGGATTCCTGCATGAAGTTTTATTTGGCAATTTCACCATAGTGTTTACAGAAGGGACAGTACCAGACGTCAGACTGTCCAAGTAGGCAAATCGTTCTCATATACTACAAACTTGGAGGCTAACATGTCACTTATACTGTTGCAGGCAAAATTGTATAAAACCCATATAAAATAGCCTATGATTTGGTATTGAGACAGAAAACAAACTCATTTTCTATCTCAATTTTCAATTTTAAACATTCTGCGAGTCAACATTCTGCTAAATAGTAAGGGGTTTGCAAAGGCTCGGCTTGGAATTTTTAAAATACTGACAAGTTTTCAAACAGGGAATGATAGACTTTACTGATTGAATTTGAAGAACTGTCTGTTCAGCAAAAATAAGGTTACATAATATTTGCACTTTCTCTCTCCTGCTCTTATTCACAGGCTGCAACTCTATCCCCTGTGACAGTCTCTCTCCCCTCACTCTCACCTGTGCATCCCTTTATTTTCTGTGTGCCTGCATTCTCTCGTCTTTTTACCGTTCAGCTGTGCCTGAGGCGCAGGCTACATCCTGGCTAATATTAGTCACCTCCTTTTTTTAACTCCTCTTTATCTGATTTGGTCTTGCAGATTCTCCTGAGAAGCTACAAATCTGCTGATGGAAGTTCTACAAATAAAGCTTCAGGCTGTATCAGCTGCTTGATTTTATATTGACCATCACCTACACTATTAATTTCAAATTAAACAAAGATAACAGAGACATTAACAAGTATATATAATGTTTAAAGGGCCAAAGAGAAATTGAAGTATTTTGAAGTATTAACAACATTCCAAGCCTTCCCTCTCTGCTCACAAACCACTTAAGTCTGCCTTGGACTTTGGATCAGTCTTAATTGAGCCTTTAACAACCAAGTAAAAAGATAAGACATTCATACAGTCTTAGGCACGTACAGGCAAAGAAAGAACAACATAACAATCAGTTGTTTATAACAGCAATGACCTTAAATCCTTTCACTGTAACATTCAGTATTTGGACAAATAAAAAGAAGCTCCCTCTCAAGCCCTGCTGCTTCTCTGTTGCTGGGAATTCTGGGATTTTGAACTAAATTCCTCTCAGGAAGTATTTGAATTTCCAAACACACACACAGAAGTCCTTGGCTGCCCTTCAGGAAAAAAAGGCTTTCTAAGAATTTTTTAAATAAGAATTATTGCACAATAAAAACATCTTGTATTACTTCTACATTTAGGCAAGAGAATCGCTTTGGCAGTCAGGGTGGAATTGTTTCTGTAGGCTACATCTGAGGAAAACAGGAGTCAGAGCCATATTGTGCTGTAATCCAGTGAGAGTGAAGAGGAAATTCTCCTGCCATAGGATGTCTAAAGTTTAGTGAGTGATGTGGTGCATTTGGTTTATGAGTTAAGCCTGACCCTGCTAAAAGAAAACTCTTATTTTCAGCACATGATTCTGAATTCTAAACTATTTTACACTAATAGCACCCCCATTTATAACCCTTTAAAGAATAAATCAGGTATTTTACTTGCTTACTTATTTTATTTGTTTACTTATTTACAACAAATGCAATGAAAACTAGCAACAACCGATCCTACTAACAAATATTATCTATGTGACCAAAGCCTGATTTATCATATTCCTACGTGCCATAGAGTGCCATTGCTGTCCAAAAAAGTATTAAACACACATCACTGACCGTTGCATTGGGTCACGATAAACATTGTAGTTTATTTTGACTCAGTCCCACATACTCTGGCCTGCTGCTGCAAATACTCACTAGCCGTGATGATGGCTATAAATACGGCCCAGCAAATATTTACTGTTTACTCCTGTTTGCTCAGAATTACAGTGTTGAACTGTCTAAGGAAATTATGTAGTCTTTTAAAATAAAAAAATAAAGTATATATTTCTGACCCATTTTCAAGATTTACAATTTCAGCTGGTTTGGACCAGAGCGCCACACATAATGTAAGTTGAATTGAATTGAATTGAATGTTTTTATTGTCATTATACACAAGGTACAACGGAAGTCAGATAAGTTGAACACTAATGTATTGTTGGTTTAATTCTTTATCATCTAGTAGAACATGTAGTTGATGCTAAGATTTGTGATTTCCTCCAATTTTAAATTAATTATGAATGTCCTAATTTTCCAGATTAAAAGCACATTTCCTAGAAATTTCCTAGAAATGTACTTTAGGAACTCAAATGAAATACAGTTGTTTAAAATCCTCAGTCAGGATTCAACAAGTACATATTTAATTTCATAATTTTACTTACTACTACTAAGTACTTTCTTTGTCAGCTTACTTTATAAATAAAATTACAATTGTTGCAAGGTCTCTTTGCAGCATCATCAGAAGGAGCAAAATTATATTTGATCATTCATTATAGTATTGAATTTGTGGTGTCTGATATTCTGGATACTCTCTCAGTTGTAGAACTTCAAGCTTTGTATGCGGCTGTAATAGTGTGTACCTCCAGTGTGTTAGCCTGCATTTAGACAGAGATCTAGGGTGTAAGCGGATAATGGCAGACAGAGAGAAGGGAACAGAGCTCACCACTGTTGTACTGGACGGGGATGTGCTCGGTCGACAGCTCGTGCTCGCTTCGCACACCAATGAGCAACGGACTTCCTCTCCTGCCGAGACAAGAATGGAACAGGCAAAGGGGAAGAGACAGAATGAGGGAGAGGGAGAGAAAGTGTGGGTAAGGTGGGAGAAGGATTAGGATTTCTAGACACACAACAATGTCAAATACATTCTCTCACATGGTGCTTTGTAAAAGTATGAATGCTCAGCTAACTTGGCATCTTATCCTCCTGTTTCATTCCGAATAAAAATGAATTTGGCTGGTACTACTTATGCCCGCTCCTCTCTTGTCCTCCATCTATTCATTTGTTCTTGCATGTGCCACCACAAATTCAACATTTGCAACTTTAGTTTTGCATAATTTTGTACACAATCCTGAGGTTTAGTTTCTTCCTGTGCAGCCTTCCACTTACTCTAAATCTCTTCTGATCTGAAACATTAGACATCAAGCTGATCCTCCGTTTGTCTGCATCGCTCAAGGATACACTCACAGTTCTCGGAGTCACTGCTTTCCTATTGGCTACTGACTCCATATGGGCTTCTCCTATTGGCTGAGGAGGCAGAGAAGGTGCAACCGCATGTCACAGGTGAGGGAGGAGGGTGCGATGAGACTAAAACAAAACAAACCTGAACACACCTATCTTGCGACCACAGCGCAAGCAGGATTTCCAAAACGAAACCTTGTTATGGTGAGTTGGTTATTATGACACAGACTCTTGAGAAACTGCACGCTAAAGGCCTCTCCTTGCTTCTCTTGTTTCTCTTGTCTGGATCCCTCTTTTCTCTCTTGCTTAGCATTTCTCTGGGGCCGTGTTGACGCAAGAGTGCTGGTTGTTTTAAGGGGTGTGGGGCTTGAAGAGGGAGGCTTGCAAATAGAAACATGTGGTCGCTATCCAATGCAATATTGACGTTGAGGGAGGGAGAGACGGGAAGAAGGGAAGTGAATGGATGATAGATAGAAGCAAAGCAGAGTAAGAGAAGGTGGTGCGAAGAGGGAAAATGGAAGAACAATAGAAAGGTTCCGAGAAAGAGAAGCTGAGATGAAGGGAGTAAAAGTACTGCTGGGAAGTTGATCCTTGATGACAAAGGG
>OMNN01052892.1:0-10573 GCA_900302755.1 Chromis chromis
AAAATCAACACTGGACTTAAATCCTCAGGGAGTGTACTGCACACTTCACTTATCCAGTTATTAAGCATTCTACTCTATTTGCACTACCATTCTATTTGCACTACCTCATCATCATATTTGCACTAAACTTAATCTGCTATGTGCATTACAGTGTCATTGTACATTCTTATTATTATTGTATTATTATTATTATCCTTACCTCTTTGTTTTTCTCACTAAATGTCCTATTCTATTTTATTTATTTTATCTTATTTTATCTTATTTCATATTGTATGTTGTTTGCACCAAGGGGCTGAAGAGTACAGAAATTTCAATGCTCTCTATGTCCTGTACTTATTGCAGCATTGACAATAAAAAGACTTGACTTGATATGCTGAACCAGAAATGTGCTATATTAAATGTAGCCTATCAGTCAACCTCTCCACCATCAACCATCCAACGTGTGTTTTGTCAAAAGAACAAACCTTCAGAATCACGCAAGTAAAATTTCTCCTATTCAACAATAATGAAAAGTTTCTATCAGTGTTGAGTCAACATCTAATCCAATCAGCTGTTGGACCCAGATGTTAGTGAAAGCCAGGCGTTTCCCAACATGCCCTGTGGCCAAGCAGTCAGTGAAGAGAAGAGTAGCTTTTGCTCCATAAACTGCAGCCGCCTTCATCTTACAATCCTATTGTTGTCTGCATGATGGTGACGTCAAAGCAAGTCAGGATCAATGCAGACAGAAATCTATCCAACATGCATTGTGTGGCGATCACCATTGATGAATTGTGCACAGGTCCGACTCGTCTCAAACGAGCCTGCTCAGCACAATTCTGTTATTTAACTGTTGAAAAGTGTTCATATTGATTTAATTTAATCATGTCAGATCAAGTGAGTTTGTTAACATGCAGTATATTAACAGATGTGTTTATCTGGTTGTATTTTTTTTCTTATTGCGAAACAAAGCCTCAAGAAGCAATGAGGAAAATGAGCAGCTTGGACACCATGTGGCATAATACAGATGATGACAGAGACACATCTGCACTGAGAAAAAAAAAAACACAAACATCTTAATAAGTTTTACAGTTTACAAAGTTTTGTCTGTGAACAGCCGCTGGGGAGAAAATGTGCCAACAGGGTGCAGATAAACACAATTACTTCCAATTCAAATCATCTGGTTTCGAGTACTTTCTTAATCAAGAGGAAGGTTTTTAATGGATTCGAATCGTCTTCCTGTTTGTTCCTTGTTGCGAGACTTGTGAGAATTCTACAGTTTGTCATTTGGTTGAAAAATTGGACTAAATATGACATTAAATTGCTAGAATAGTTATTTTTGCAGTGTGCAATGCAGTCCCCAAGTTATTACATCATTTCTTTTCCCCGTTCTCCACGATGCATTCTAACAGATGCATATAAGTATGCTGTTTTTGCCCTCGTTTCATATGTTGCATTATGCCGGGTGACTTTGTGCTTCTGGGCTTCGTACCTCTCTTGACATACATACACAAAACCGTGTTCTCGTGCTCGTCATATCTTTGTATATCTGCTCAGCTGCACTTAAGGGTGTCAGAGGGCATCGTCACACACCATCGCGCACACACACACACACACACACACAAACACACATATACAGAGACCGACGCAAACGCGCCATGTCAGTTCTCTGCTCTCCTGAGACTAGCTGCTACTGACAGGAACTTAATGTGCCTCGAATCTGTATGTGAAAGCAGGCCAGCGTCAACACACATGCTCGGCATTCGGAATATGTATGCCTGTCTCTTTCACTCTCTTGGATTATTCCTCATGCACACACACGGATCTACATGCATTATAGACATATGATATACAGTATAGGAGTGGAAGGGAGCAGACTAGCAGAGCCATGTGCCAAATCGAGGTCAGCACTCAGCTGTTTCAGATGTAATACCCTGAGGAACCCTGTCATATGCAGAGAAAAAAAACATCTGCAGTGGCTGAGTGTGTCACTTACTGTACAATGACAGAAAACACACACACACACATGAGCCATCCGGGTTCTCTCCGGGTTACCACTAACTCCCCAGCACTGCTGCAAGTGTTTCTGTAAGCCTATTAGCATTACAAAGTTTCTAATTCCTGCTATTTTATGCCGCGCTGACAGCTGAGACAGTCGGGCAAAAGCTGGTATGGCTAACATGACAGGGGAAGCAAAAAAAAAATCATGTTTGGAATTGGTTCTACAGTGATCTGAAAGTGTGTGTTTTGGTTCCATTTAGAGGGTTTGACTGATGGGGCAAAGACACAAGTGCTGAGCTGATTATGATTTCAGTTTGAAAAATGATCACATAAGTCTCTTCCAAGCAGTTAGTGTTGAAAGTGGGCAGGCGAAAATCATACTTGACTGTGTTCAGTTGGTGTAATCGTTTGTCTGGGTGAAAATGGCAAAATAAGTGCAATAAAGTGGTGTACTGTGAGCGAGAGTGTATTATTTTAGAATTTCAGTTCACGACCACAACTCACCTGACGTTCACCTCACTCATATGTAGTTCAGTCACTGGCCGCTCTCTGCAGATGCAGCCTGATCTCTTCATCCTCCCTCTCATGAGAATGTGGGATGCTTTTTCGGTTGATTTGCTTTTTCTGGACAGATTACAGTGTAGATTAACAAAGCAGACTGATTCTGATGGATGTTTCTGTTCACACGCAAAATATCATGTTCTCTTTGAATTTTGGGGACAGTCCAGAAACATGACACTAAAAGAATATGCATGTTTTTGAAGAGCTTATATGTTCCTGTAAGACTGCACAATTGATCCAAAACTCAGCTTATAGAGAACAACCCATGTAGTACTTTGATTCATGTGAAGAAATCTGAAATTAGTATGCTTTACTTCACTCTTTTTACTATTTGAAAGTCATTTTTGGTCACATATCTCTCTGAGTTGCTGCACTGCCATAACTGAATGGAGACTAGAGGCTTCTCTGTGCACAGGCGCCTATAGCTAGCATCTACCGTAGCTTGCATGTGGGGCATTTAGGGAACAGCTGTAAATAATAGTGTCTCTTCATAAGCAGATCTTCAGCAAATGAAGAATTTTGGGTAGAATTTAATGTACAATTTGCCTGTAGGAGATGCATTAAATTCAGGGGAAGATTATTTTAAGTCTTATTCCAGTGCAGAGATTTGTACATGAGCAGAAATGTAGAAAAAGTAGAAGCAGTTGCTGTGTTTATTTAAATATGCAAATAGCAATAAAATATTTTGTCCCTCAAATCATTGAATAATTGTGTTAAATGATCATGACGGAAATATTTGTGATTGTCAGTTTGGCCATCGTCGTGCAGCCCGAGGTGCATATTTCTTATTCTGTGCATTGACTTATGTGTGGAAAACTCTTTGTTTAGAAACATCTACATCAGTCCTACTTATGAGCAATGATGGCTGTTAGTGAGAAACATCATCTTTAACGCTGCATTGTGAGATGTTTCAAATCTGCTATAGAGAAATCAGATTGACATCTTGCAGTTGATTGAAGTTGGCTCGAATTGCTTTGTTCTTTTTTTCAGTTTTGTTTGTGAATGTTTCAAGAAGCTTATAAAAGCCTTTAGAAGTCTATTCCATCTCTCTGAAAAAGTTGCCTGTGATGTGGCAGGTCAGACAAGGCAGTTGCAATGTAATTATTCAGTAGACTTTAAATGCCATAATGTTTCTTAAATGGCTTTAAATCAACACATAGGGAGGCATTCTTACACAAGATATAACCTTGCAGCATACACACACACACTCAACAGTCATGAACATACAAATGACAAAGCAGATGCACACATCTACGGCACATCGATCGCTGCTGAGAGTGCAGGGATTACAGTGTCAGATTAAGGACAGATGTAACAGCACCGGGAGGATCCCACTGCTTGGCAGGTAGCTAATGTCTCACCTTTGACCCAGTTCATCAGTGTTGGCATGCTGCCACCGTCCCAGGCTTATTAATGGGCTTTCTGCATGTCCTGCAATGCCTGGGCTGTCACAGCAAAGGACAATGGGAGAGGAATGTAGCAAAAGGAGTAGGTGTGCATCTGTATGTGTGCATCCAGGTGCTTATTTAGACCTTAAATCGCTGCTTTGACTGCAGGTCACCTGTGCACGCACATACACCAGCAATGCAGGGAACACACATGCATTAAAAACCATTTCCCAACTGTCCCGGGCCGCAGCCATGTTGACTGTATTAGTATTCGTGGGCAGGAGTGGCTGGTGATCTCTCAGGGAAGTGACAGTCAGAATGGGCCGTCTGGAACACTCTGTCATTCAGCCCCAGTCAGGGCCTGTCCAATTGATCCAGCCCAGCTGTCAAAGCCAATGAGAGACGCTAGACTAAGGAGCAGCCGGGACGGTTTGTGCTGCCAGGGGTTATGGATGATGTATAATATAAGGATGGTGTTTGTGTTATAAGCTACCTGGCAGGAGACAATCAGTTAGTTGTGGCCCTGTGGAATATCTTCGCCCAGGAGAGCTATAACAATGATGTCCTGATGAATGTTTATTAATTGAGTTTGTTTTTAAGAGCTGCACTGCTGACGCACGTATGGATGAGGTTTTGAAGTCCCAATTAAATGAAAAAGTACTTTATCATTTAATGATTTCATGAAATAACATTGTAAAAAAAAAAATATTGCAACTTACCTCATGTCTTGGTTGCTGGAATCAATTTTCTTTGAATAATCTGGGATTTGCAAAAGCTGTAGGTTTCATTTCGCAGCAGTTTTTACTTCGGTGGCTTGCCTGTGAATTCAGCGAGCTCTGTTTGTTGACCAGCTTTCTCAGTTTTGCTTAGAAATAGGAAGTTATTGAAGCATACAGCAATTGAAATGACATTTCCTTTAGACTTGAGACCTTGAGAAACTGCTTCGGCACTTTGGTTTTGTGGATGTTCAAGTCTTAACATGATCTACTAAATAATCAAGGTGCTGCTGCTCTTGATAGCCCTCAGATGCAGACGACTAGAATTGCTACTTTTGCTGTTCTAAGCACATGAGAGCTAATGCATTAGAGTGTGTAGTCTGTAGCCAAGCCAAGTCTTTGTGAGGCTGTATTGATGCACAGTGGTGCTCTGAGCTAAATGCTTTGGTCAGTGTGGTAACATGTTCACACTGGCAATGTTGTGACATTTAGCAGGCGCAGTGTTACATGCTAATCAGCACCAAAAAAAGTTGAGGCTCCATGGAACTGACATTGGTTTTGCAGGTATTTGTCTATAAACCCGGAAACATGAAATGAGTCGTCAAAGTATTATCTGGGATCATTTGTACAAAATTTCATGGCAGTCCAACCTATATTTTTTTAAAGATATTTGGTCTGGATTGAAGTGGTAAACAAGCCCTGTAGAGTTGAAAGCTTCTCTGGTTACCTTGTTAACATGTCCTTATGGTGTAACAAATAAGCAGTCAACACCATGGCTGAGCATTTCCACCTTAAAACTGCAGTGTACCAATGAGAGTCTCAAAAACACAGATTCAGATTTTTACAGTTTCATATGTCCTGGCAGCTTGCGGATTGGAGATTCCCACATCACTGTTCTTCCTCACAATTGATTTCCAGTTCAAACATACATTGAATTACTCCACTATTACACGTTGCCACTGTGTAGCATAGAGAGACTTAAACATGAAGTGAAACTGCCATAATGGCTAACAGAAGCTATGTAAGCTTCATCAACTCTTTATCCAGGAAAGAAGTGCAGCACAGATGCACCAAAGGAGCAACTACGGGATCGAAATGAGCGTCTTCCACATTGCTACTTCAAGAGGTTATGAGAGAGTAGGTGCCAAACCCCTGGCAGCAGTTATTCTCATTGCCCAGGTGGGGTTTTAGTTAATTGTGTGATATGGATTTGCCAAGCTGCTTCATCCACCAGCCAGAGGTTATTGATGATGCTCCCCTATATTCAGTATTCTTTACACCTGTATAGAGAGACTGCTTTGTCGACACAGTGCTTGGACAGCCTTTTAGTTGGCTCTATGTGGTTTAGTAGAGGCTGTTTTCCAACAGCCATTGTCTGATGATGTATGGGCTGCTGTTTGGGCTTAGGCCACCTTTCACACTATGCTTTATTCAGCCTTGTGATGTGGCTGTGTGAACTTCGCCAGGTATTCACTGTGGATGTCTGATGTTACAATGGCTGTGTCAAAGACGAGTGTGCACTTGAAAACACTTTAGAACCAGGGCCTGTGTAATAGACTTTCATCTATGGAAGAAAAGCATTCAAATACTATTTATCTGTTTATAGCTTTTAAATCTGTGTTTGGTTTTGACTTTATTGATCCTTTATATAGTAGAGATTTGGAGTTTGTAATGTGTCAGGAATTTGTAGCCTGTTTTTTACATTGCACATGATAGTCATCAGGTGTCATCAACCCATTAACTGCTTTTCTGAGCTAAATTTATCATTTTGAATTGACAAGAAAATGAGTTTTTGCTGTATATATTTAAATATGCATTATTAACATTCAACCACAGTCATTTTATACTCTGCTACTGACACTCTACTGCGCAATGGGTGCATTTAGAGCCATAAAGCAAAGGTAATTTCTCCATAGGATGCTAAGGAACAGCTTTATTACTTGTATAATGGTCTTTGTTCCAACCATTGTAGCATTACCTGCATAATGGTTGAACCAGTGTTTTGTTTGCGCTCATACAGAGCTTAACTTTTTATCATTTGAATTAACTTACGTCTGCAGATCGTTGTCATGCTGTGGAGGAGCAATGCAGTTCCGTAACACTGATTAGCATTTAACACTTTCAGTAAAGCAGGCACACTTACAGTATTTGCTGGTACTGTTAGCGTGGAGAGAACCCAATACAGACTTCGTCAAAGAAAAAAGACAAGATCAACATTACTGATTCTGATTTTTTTCCCCCATTAGTTTAGTATTTCTTTCATTTTTCATTTCTACTGTTGCAGCAGAGCTCTTTAGATGGGCCACTCAAGCTTCAGATCTTCCACAACACTTGTTATTCTTGTCATACTAAGACATGGAGGCTGGCAGAATCAGGCACAATTAGTAGGTTTCCCGTAGTTTTACCAAAATACAGCTAACTGAGGCTGGTTCATAAACATGGACACTCATGTTGGGTTGGAAAATATCACCTTATATCCCAAAGTCCATCTACCTTTGGAATCCCCTGCACGGTTCCTCACGTTAATCATCAAATCTAGATATTTCTTCCCTTATCTTGCATTTTCTGCAAACATGGCATGCCATTGGTGGCCACTATTCTATTCTTCTGACCATTTTTGGCATCCCATCCATAGGTTTATGTATATTATTAACAACCTCACTAAATGCTGCTTTTCCTCATAACTGCATCCTCTCCAACATTGCCGCCTGTCCACCTAACCCTGTCAGTTCATGCACAGCTCTTTAACTTGCATCATTTCTTTAAATTACACACAACACTACATTACTGAATTTCTATACTGAAACATTTAGAGTTGGCACCACAAACTTTGCCTTTTCTTGAATAAGCCACAGGAGCATGAAAAGGTATTTACTTTGTTTAGAGGCACATACTGTTTTGAATAGTTCATCCTGATTGGAATCATTCCAACAGAGGATTTAGTTCTTCATATTGCTAATTATAGCCATGATGTATAATACAAAGGTGCCTAGTTCTTCTTTAATACAACTGAAAATTTGCACGTCATTTTAGATTTCTTACCAGCTCTACAGATGCTCATTTAAATATATGTTGGGTTCTCTTTGAAATATAAGTCTAATCCAGCGTGTGCATGCATTACAGTCTCAGCCAATTTCATTGCATGCCCTTCACGCTATTTCTGATTGGACATTTGTCCCACGCTCGATTCCATTTGATTAAGCCGGACTCAAATGGCTCCTGGCTATACAGGGAGCAAAAGGAGAGAAGGTTGGCTGTGGAGATTTTGCTCTTGGGAGACTTCTTGACTCAAATCAGTAGTCACAATCTGCATGACTACCCAGGACAATCCAGCAGAAGGTCATATATGACCATCTTTTATTTATCTTAAGGATCAATTTTTTTGTTAATCCTAACCACACATGTAATTGACTGTTGAGGGTTTTTATTTGTTTCATTTCAGTTGAGCTTTATTACACACCTGAGTAATACCCAGGGTGACATATTTTCACATCCCCGGCTAAGGGATTTTGTTCCTCAGCAGTGTCTCCCCCCATATGTCCAGCCTCTTGGCTCTCTTGGTCCACACTGAGCGGAGGAAGTCATCAAACAAGATGCCAAACCATCGCTATCTGATAGCAGGGACACTGACCTTCTCTTCCTCATATCTGATGGTGGTTTTTATCTGCCAGACAAATGTCAGAAATACCATTCCCCAAGCACAATCACTTTGGCACCACAGCCAACTTTGTCTTCCACCCCCACTCCCCCCTTGCCTCCCCCCTCCCTCCCTACTGGATTGCGAACAGCGGAGCTCCAAGCGAGACGTCTGCAATACCACAGCTGTCAGTCAAAGCGCGATATAGAAGAGAACTCACGCAGCTCGGCTGAATCCTAAGGGTGAGAGAATAATAGGAAAGTGGTTGGGGCTTGAGACAGAAACTTCATTAAAATTTCATAAGACTGAAAGAGCTAATTTAAATTTTACTGATGCCACATATTGTGAAACATTAGACAAGGTGTTATCACTGTTGAACCGACTTTTGTTAAGGAGTCATTTATTTTTCAAAAGCAAATGTATTAATTTGTTTCGGCCATGTATAGCTCCAAAAGGAACCAAAATCCAGCCTTGAAATCCGCCACAAATAACCATTTTTTCATCTTTGTTTTCAGTTGTTTTACATAATTTCTCCTGCAATTTCACACATTAATTAAAAGTTGTACATCTTCTATTACCAAGTAGGATCAGTGAGAAAAATAAAAAGCCCTGCCAGTCTTTCAAAACAAGTAACTTTATTATAATTGCACTTTTCTGCAGTGTTTAGTTGCATTTATTTATTGCAGGCACATCAAGTCAGTATATTTTCAGTGATTTGTTGCAATCAACATTTGAAAACTGTTACAGTGGTTTGAGTAAATGACCAGTAGCTTGTCATTTCTGAAAAACAATTTTCATGTCTTTTTCTTTACCAAATACCGTATACAGTTGCAATTTGAAATTCAGCAACTGCATTACAGCTCCTAATCCCAGTAGTGTGCCTTCACTGAGACATTCTGGGTTTGGCTTCTTACTAGGACTTGTGTGTACTCAGTGGACCAGGATGTGTCTTATGTGCATGTTTTCTTATCAGACTAGCTAACCACTGGTAAACCCACAATTGCGAATCAGCTGTTTTATTCAGGGGTTGATGATCTGTGACACTTACAGAGGATGGGCTGTAGATGGTTTGTTAATAGAAGGTTGACTGAATGTTAAAGGTTCTATATACAGTTTTTTTTAACATTAGAGAGCCCTTCTGGTGAAAATCAATCAAGCATCTTGTTAACATGTCAATATGTTGTTTTTTTATATGCTGGAAGACATATCATAAGCAAAATTAGCAGTCAGTACCATGGATGAGCTTTTTCACCTTGACACTGTGGTGTACAGTCTCCAGTTCAAAACGTGTATACATGAATTACTCAAATATTCCAATTTGTCATTGTGTAACGTAAAGTAGTTTTACAGTGTTTGACCAGACTCGTAGATGAGCTTCTAAATATGTAATTCCGGTACCCTCAGATGAGTTTACAGTGGTTAAATCAATAATCTCAGAAGAATTTTAATATAGCATTAATACAGCAGCCAGCAAGCATGTTCTACATTTTGGTTGCTAGTTTGGTCGTATGTGCACGTTTGTGCATGTCAGTCCCTCCTATTGAAACTATTGGCATGTTTAAATACACTGAGAGGGCCTTCCCACACAACATTGGAAAAGCGAAAGTGTGGTACAGATGGAAGTGCATTCAAAAGCATTCAGCCAGTGCCTCAAAACAGCAGACTTTAAAAAAAAATACAATATTGTATTTCTGTTATTTATTTGTGTCTGTTTCCACATATGAGTCTGCTCCAGTTCATGCGTATTTATCTGTGGGGCAAACATGAGTAAAACAAATGAGAGACGGGTCAAGTAAATATAACATAACTCGAGTTGACAGCAACTAGTTACAGCTATTCAGTGTATTTTACAATGCAGACATGGGATAATGTTTGTAGCTGGATTATTTTTTGTTGGCTTTCTGGTTGTAAATGAAACTTGACAGGATGGTGGAGGTGTTTTGGTCTGATATTTTTGTGCTTTAGTGGTTCTGAAAGTCATATACAGCACCTTTAAACCACACACACACATTGAATAGAGAATATGAGACATATACAGAAGCTTCAGAACTGTAGGCACCTCTAATAGAGCTGCACTGAGTAATATAGAATGAAGTAATTACTTGTTTCAGGTAATAAACTAGAAAAGCACTCAGAGAGTGCAAACCTCCGCCAAGCAACTCATGTCCACCCATTATAGCTGGTTAGAATGACGAATAATAATATTAATAAAAAAGTAGCCCGGTTGTATAACGTGATGTGAAATTTGTAGACCGCTGATTGGTCGGAGACAACTGTCACCGGTGAGCAACTGT
>OMNN01052893.1:0-12238 GCA_900302755.1 Chromis chromis
AATTTCTTCAAAATGCTTGCTTTGTTTAACCAACATCCCAAACATATTTGATCTAGAAATAAGACTAGAAAAATCAGCAAATCACAATTGAGGAGCCAGTACCATATATAGTATGACATGTTTAGTAGAAAAATTACATACATTTTTAATTGATTATAAAAATTGTTGCCAGTTTATTTCCTGTGATTATATCATCAGTTAGTCAACTAATTGTTTCAACTCCAGAAAGTAGATCAATATGAATATTCCAAACATGCACAGAGTCCTGCCTCAAACTTTATCCATCCATCTTCCTTTTAGGGACTGGTGCATCTCTCGACAGCTCTGGTGGGGTCATCGAATTCCTGCTTACTTCATTACTGTCAGTGATCCTTCTGTGAAACCAGGAGAGGTAAGATGACTTATGTCACTGCTGTGGAGGTCTGGAGGCTTTTAGATCAATGTAAAGTAATTTGCATCCTCATTACACTTATCTTTGTTTTTTTCCTTTTCTTTTGTTTGTTTTTTTTCCAATGAGGACATGGATGGTCATTACTGGGTGAGTGGGAGATCAGAGGAAGAGGCCAGAGAGAAGGCAGCAAAACGCTTCAATGTGTCTGTTGACAAAATCACCCTCAGACAGGGTAAGATGCAACTTTAATTTAGCATTCTCAGTACCACAAGTATTGTAAAGGTATCTAGTCACTTTGTATTATGCCTACATGCAGAATTACCAAATTCCATTAATTGTACTCCATATTCATACAGATTAGATAACTTTTGTTTCATGTTTCAGATGACGATGTTCTGGACACTTGGTTCTCGTCTGGCATTTTCCCCTTCTCTATCTTCGGATGGCCTAATGAGGTAAAAGACTGGGGTCAACTCCTTATGGCATTAGATAGAATAATTTCTGCAGTCTCTATAAAGAAAAGCATAAATCTGGAAATGTTGCCACAAGGTCTCTTAACTTCTATTGATATGAAAGTTGCAATGGCCACGTTACTAGGTCGGACCTGATAACATTTTCCTTATCACTTTTAACCCGGCACAAGTCTGAACTGAACCATCACATTAACGGATAGGCACACACAAGCAGTAGTACTTTGGGTTGTGTCAAGTGATTTAGGGGATGATTTTTCCACATTTCAGCACCAATATTCATCCAAATATATCACAAAGGGCACTTAATACACACCTTTTTCATGCACTTTGCTCTACAGTTCTACATCTATTAGGCAACAAAATTAAATGTCCATAATAATAAAACTTTACTGCGATGAAAACGGACACTAACAGCATACAGTTAGAGCTGCATGCAATTATGCACAGAGCAAAAGCACGAACTTAAATACTTATCCCGACATGGAGAAAGGGCTGATCAGGATCTAACAGCAGGCCACACTGTGTACTTTCTTCAGACCTCAGACAGACAGGTGAGCCGTCACACAGAGCCACAGTTTATCAGCTGCAGTTAAATATTTTGTTACATCGCAGCCGACCTCAGGTTTGAGTCCTTTTAGTTTTATTGTTTAAGAAATCAGAAAAAAGGTCAGTTAGATATATGGACCCTTTGATCAGCTGCGATTAGTTGAGTTTTAGTCTGTTATTGCATTATGTATTATACATCACTTGGTGTATTGTCTAGTCTCGTGTAAATGACAAATATTGCATAATATTACGGAACAGTGACCCATGTCGGAATCACTAGAACGTCGCCACTTCAACAGATTGATGAAGAGACCAGCAATGCCAGCAATGAAACAATGCCAGCAATGTTTCATATCTCATGTATGAAAGGAGCTCAAGTTTGTTGTTTGTGGTCTTCCTCTTAGACCCAGGACCTGAATGTGTTCTACCCTGGCACCTTGCTTGAGACAGGCCATGACATCCTGTTCTTCTGGGTGGCCCGCATGGTGATGATGGGCCTTAAACTGACAGGAAAACTGCCCTTCAAAGAGGTGAGACAAATCAAAACCCCCACTACTGCAACATGACACAACAGGATATGATATTAATGTCATATGACTCAATAATGCTATTTTTCAGGTTTATCTGCATGCAGTGGTGCGGGATGCTCATGGAAGAAAGATGAGCAAGTCTCTGGGCAACGTTATTGACCCTCTAGATGTCATTACAGGCATCTCCCTAGAGGTAAAGCCTTATTGCCCTTTGATGCCTGCTCACATGTGTGCACATACTCCTCTGTTTAATCCCATTTGAAGTGCCTCTTTACATGGTCACCACAGAGTCATTGCTCCACTGAGGCTCACATTCTTGTTTAAGCTTCATTAAGCAACTTTTTCTGCTTCCAACAAGTTTTTATTGAGTCCATCAATCTCCTTACCAGCTTGGGGGAGATTTCTTTAGTCAGAAGAAGCAGACCTGTCCTCTAGAGGGCACTGGAAGATTTGTAGAAAAGTGAACTTCACTGTAAAAGTTTTCTTTAAAAGGTAGTATTCTGCCCAGCCAATTACAACAACCAGAAGCTGAAAGGGTTTTCTTATTCTCAAGATGAAAAGAGAAAAAATGTTTAACAGTGCTGTCATCCCACCTTACTCCCCATCTCCCTACCCTCTAGGGTCTTCATGCCCAGTTGACGGAGAGCAACTTAGATCCTTTGGAGGTGGAGAAGGCAAAGCAAGGTCAGAAGTCAGACTACCCAAATGGTATCCCAGAGTGTGGCACAGATGCTCTCCGCTTTGCCCTGTGTGCCTACACCAGCCAAGGTGAACTTATTTGTCTTCTTTGTTTTCCTTACTTTCTTCTTTTATTGTTCCTCCTTTGGTTGGTGGCCTGCATATCATCCCTCAGTGAAAGAAATATAAATAAATAGAACAAAACACTGAAAAAATAGTTTTGCAATCCTGTCAGTGGAAAGTCAAAAGCTTTAAAGGTTTACTATTTTTAATTTATTTACTGAAATCATCATTTATGCCTGTCTCTGTCTCCCAGGTAGGGATATCAACCTGGATGTCAACCGCATTCTGGGTTACCGTCACTTCTGCAACAAACTGTGGAATGCTGTGAAGTTTGCCATGAAGACACTGGGAGAAAACTTTGTACCACTGGAGAAAGCCCAGGTGGGACCAGGGGAAAAGATGAAAGACAGAGAACATAAACAAAGACTTTTCTGGGCTTATTTATATTCATTGTGTTACATATATGCCATATTTCGACCAAAAGAATGTTCAGCAAAACTGTTTTGTTGTTACCACGATTTCTGTAGGGATTTAGTTTATCCATATGTTGCTCTGATTTTTATTCACACACACTACATTGACATTTGGTATTTAAGTCGTGTTGACTGAACCTGAAGAGTTTGTCTTTACACTTCTTTCAATCTTCCCAGTTGTCTGGAGAGGAGAGTGTATCAGACAGGTGGATTCTGTCCAGGCTCAGTGCTGCTGTTGGTCTCTGTGATGCTGGCTTCAAGACATATGACTTTCCAGCAATCACCACTGCCATCTACAACTTCTGGCTATACGAACTCTGTGATGTGTACTTGGTAAGAATCTTTGAGAACACTGAGCAGACCTGGTCTTTCATCTTAAATACATAAGGTCATGTTTTTTTCAGATGACTGATGTCTTCATATGTACCAAAAATTATATTATTATTATCCAGGAAAGTGTGAAACCAGTGGTCAGTAAAGCAGAGGAAGACAGCACCAGCCAGAGACAAGTCCTGGTGTGCAGACAGACCCTATACACCTGTCTAGAGGTTGGTCTGCGCCTTCTGTCTCCCTTGATGCCCTTCGTCACTGAGGAACTCTACCAGAGGTTACCTCGACGACAACCTCAGCGTGATCCCCCGAGCATCTGTGTCACATCATACCCTGACAACAAGGAGGTGAGATTAAAAACAGGGAAAAGAAGGTTGTGTTTAAACCCACTGATGTTCAAATGAAATATTAACAGGTCCAAATCTCATTTACTTTAACTAATAGTCACAGAAGTGAATCCTTCTGTGATGGGCTGCTTGTCTTTTCATGAGCAAAAAGTTTTTCTGTGATCTGCTGTAGTTCTGCTGGCACAGTGAGGAGGTCGACCGTGACATGGAGTTCGTAATGACAGTGGTCAAAACGATCCGATCACTCAGGGCTGACTACAACCTAACAAAGACAAGAGCTGATTGTAAGATGACTAACACACACTAAATTGTAAAAGTGATTCTAAAATATGTTTTAGTTTTTATTTATTTTCTTTGCTGAGATTTTTAAAACACTTCTTGCCTCAATAAGTGGTACTTTGCATAATTATTTCCTTTGTATGCTACATTATGCTTCATCTCCACTACATTTTCTGTACTTAATATACAAACTTGTTACTTTTATGCTGATGATTCTACATACCATAACATATGATGACCTTTTGAAATATATTAAACTAAATGTGGAGTCTGTGATTCTGGAGAAAGATTGTTGCTATTTTGCTAGTTCGCATATTTACATAGCTAGCATTTGACAAGAAGTATATTGTATTAGAATAACATACTCTAACTTTAGGATATCACATCTCAATAGGACATATTGGAATCCTCATAGTATCTTCAATAAAAAAAGTTATAATGCCTCAACCTTTTCCATTTGTATTTTTCTCTACTAGGCTACCTCCAGTGCATAGACTCTGCAACTGTGTCCCTGGTGCAGAAATACACTCTGCAGATTCAGACCTTGTCTTATTCTCAGGCCATCATCCCTCTGATTGCCAACCAGCCTGTCCCAGAAGGCTGCGCTGTGGCTATCGCCTCTGACAGATGTACTGTCAACCTTATGCTCAAGGTAAGGGCCAGTAATATGCCTTGTGCTGTTGGGTTCTTTCATCACTATCTGGTATATTTTAGGCCTCTTATGCTACAGATGGGGGTGAATTTTACCCGTAGACATATTATTTCAGTTGCAGATTGGCTAAATTCACCACTTCTGTTTTTACAAGTTACATGACACTACCCGAATAGCCTAAAGCTAATATCACACATCACCTCTTTCGTAATCTATTTAAATGAGCTCCACTTGAATCTGTGTAAAGTGTTTCTTCGGGTACTCCTTTGCTGACCTGATTCACCAAGATTATAATTTTCAACTATTGTACTTGTCGTCACTTCACATTTTGTTCCCCAGGGTCTCATTGATGTGGAGAAGGAAGTGGCAAAGCTGATGACAAAGAAAGGTGACTTGGAGAAACAGATGGAGAGACTGAGAGAGAATATGGGTAAGAGTGACTACAAAGAGAAGGTGCCAGTGAAGGTGCAGGAGCAAGATGCAGAGAAGGTGGGAAAAAGAAATTGACTTAATGGTTTCTAAGGCTGTAAGGTATCTGCATTCTCAGTAAACAACTTCCTTTCCTTCACAGCTACGGCAGAGCCAAACTGAACTTGAGAAAGTGAAAGAAGCCATGGACAACTTCAGGAAAATGATGTAACTTACCATTATGTAAATCAAGATTTGTTTCCACTTTTTCATGTCATTGTGTTAATTTTCATTTTTCAAGTTGATTGTAGTGTGGAGGGACTTCAATAAAGCTCTTAGACAATAGTCTTCAGGGATGTGCTGTTCTGAGGAAATCTATTAATCCAATGCTCTTGTATATCTGTGCAATTTGGTGAATACTTGTATCCTGTAATGAACAAAAAAATTAAATCCCTTCTGTTGAATTTTTATTCAGCATATTTAATAGGACACTTAAGATCATCATTTTGGGGTACAGTTTTTTTTTTTTCAAAAACAAAGTACCCACAGAAAAGAAATGAACCTGAAACCAACATTTTGGCTGCATTTTTAAAGATTAACAATCTTCTGACAACATTAGGATACTCTTTTATTGGTTAAACTGTTGCAATGTAATTCTACTTACAATTGCTTTACAAATACAGCCAAAGAGAGGCAAATGGAAGCAATGGCTTGTGCATCAACAAAAAATGCAACCTTTAAGGAGAGACACTGAAAAGTATGACTAAACAATGACAGTAACACAAAAGATGTACCATATTTTACAAGTATTCGGCAGGGAGGGTGCCGCTAGACCATCGCTTTCGAGATGCCACTGCAGCAGCACTGTACGTGACGACAAAACCTGTCTTAGAAAAATATCAAAATCACAGTAGTACATTCACACCATGCCAGGAGCACGCTCTGACCACACGCAATCCAAATGCTCTGCTTCTGATGTCCCCTCATCCAGTCCTCCCTTTATCCCTCCTCTTTCTTTACAGTCTCCAGGGCGAGTGGAACTCAGTGGCAGGGAGAGGAGTGCAGTGCGTTGTTTCAAAGTTTTGCATGTACTTCCGTGCCTTTGAGAGAGAGAAAAAAACAGGAGGAATGTAGAATGAGAGGTGTAGGAGGGCAATGAACAAAAAGTGCAGAACTTGATTATATGAGTTTCGGTCTATTTGGCTCAGTGCCTTAAAAACCTTGCCAAGCTCTTCAGGGTTACACAGGAGGTGAATAAAGCCTAATTTAGAAGGCATTAGCAGGGGAGGAAAAGCATAGCATTAGATGTAATTGATGGCACTCCTCTTGTTTGATGTTAAATGACTTCAATAAGCAGAGCGCAGTGAAATATATTACACCCGTCAACCTGAGAGCACAGGTGAGTTGGTTACTATGGCAACCAGGAAAGTGT
Source organism: Chromis chromis (assembly GCA_900302755.1). Classification (NCBI taxonomy): domain Eukaryota; kingdom Metazoa; phylum Chordata; class Actinopteri; family Pomacentridae; genus Chromis; species Chromis chromis. The sequence continues at coordinate 6,603 of OMNN01052893.1, forward strand.
TCCTTTGTGGTAATGATGTCTGAATAGCTGCGATAGGTTTGGGTGGTTCTGCTCTTTTGGAGTGTAAGAGAGGGGGAAGGTAAAACAACCAGAAAAATGATGGGGCTTATTGGAAAAAAGGAATATAGACACTGGGTGAATAGGAGAAATTGGAAATCCAATTTGGGGAGATTATAAAAAAGACGAGTGGCTGCCCTTTAAACTAGACAAAAAGAACAACAACAACTAAACACACTGAGATCAAGAGTGTAGACAACGGATTACTTCCTTACCAAAAAAAGAGCCAGCTGCCGCCTTCCTTCTACGGTCATATCTTCACCTAGTAACATTGAGAGCGTGTCAGACCATATAAAAACACTGGGGTGGTGTGTGTATGTTTTCTAGGTAGTACTGTGTGTAGTTTATTTGCCTAGTATATGTGTGTGTGGGGGGAAACGTGGCTTACCAACACTCCATGGAAACAAAACATCTCTGTCTGCCTGATAGGACTGCAGCACAGAGACACACCAGTCATCATCCACTTCATAGCCACTGTATACAGATGCTGCAGAACAAGAGCGAGATGGCATTACATAGAGTTTCTGTAAGTGGGGTCCTAACTATGGATAAAAGCAATAGGTTCTATATTTCATGTAGTTAAATTAAAAAATTCAAGGATGTAATACTATTCAAAATTTCTAAATGACACTTGCAGATCTACCTTCTTCTAAGTGACTGGAGGCTCCCAGCCATTGTCTGACAACTCGGATGCCTTCATCCGTCATTATTTTGGGGTACCTGGTCAGGAAAATGACATTGCCAGTTATATATGTGTCACTCAAAGATGCACTAAGTGGTTCCAGCAGTGAGAATACTGAAATTACATGTCTGAAAATGGAGACCACCTGAATTGTAGAAGTTTGAGCAGGAGGTTGTTGCCTCTGTTAGACATGATGTCCTCTGGACCTCTGTAATACAGAATACAACTTAGAGTTTATGTAATGACACAACTCATAATTCTATATGCCTTATTGGCATGAATATCAGGTTAGCAATATTGGCAACGCATCAAGATCAGTGTAACTGAAAGAAAATCTAAAAGAAAAAATACAATTATAAATAAAGAAATTGAATAAGATGATAAAAAGGGGGGTTCAGCTTGTGGGTTTGTAGTGCCTGAAATCTCTGTGCCTTGGGGGCTTAATTTGAGATGTAACCAAAATGTAAGAGTTCTTTTTTAACGTTAATAATCAGCAGGCAACAGCTCAATTCTGCCATGCATTCATTTGATGGCGTTATTTATAAACAAGAGGATACTTAAAAATAAAAATAAAATACTTAAAGCCAATCACATGTCGTAATAATTTCAAGCTTTGTTTTTTATAATGTGTATCTATTTAACAACAGTGTTAGCCAGATTAAGCATTCATTTTTCACACTTGTATTTAGGTGTTTACACAACAGAAAAACTCCATTGTTGTTCACTCCCAATGATTGACAGGTTTCATTTTAAAGTAGCTAAAGACACTTTAAAAATATAAAATCCTGTCAACCCAAATATTTCCTGCTTACATTTTGCTTGGGCTGGTCCTGAGAGATTTAAAGATGGACTATGGGGACTTACGTTGTGGTAATGATCTCATCTCTGGTTCTCCTGATCAGCAGGACTGGTCCCTGGTATCTGAAGGAAGATAAGCACTCGTGTTAATTATCAGCTATATCACTATGAGTAATGCCAAAAAGAGGTTGTAGTTTCACTATCGCTTGCCACTGTATTGCGTAGTATTGACGATTAGTTTTAATATAATCAGTCTGCCCCACTCACTTGAGAAGCTGGTCTGCATTGTTGAGGTTCATGTATTGCCTAACTGTGTGCTGTACCAATGGTCCTGGAAGAGAACAAAGATGTTGAAAACACTGAAACAAAACAATCTGCTGAAAGCAATTAATAAATTGTTTATGATCTTTAACAGCAAGGACTCACTCCAGCTGTCAGGCATGACCTTGAGGGCCAGAGGCAAAAGGTCATCAAAAGAGGCATCCAGCACTAATGATTGGATCTCTGGGTATGACATCACTGCCCAAGTGGCTAAAACGAAGCAAACAAAGAGAGGACAAAAAAATGAAGACCAGATGGAGAAACTATATAAAATAACTCACACTTAGAATAAACAAGTCCTGATAATTTATTGTTCTTGTCTTTGTGTACCTGTGAATCCTCCTATGGACCAGGCATATATGACAATGTCACTAAGCTGAAAGCCCAGTTTGTGTATAGCAAACTGGATCACCACATCCATGGCATTGGCCTCATTCTGGGGAAATGGCACTCCCTGGCAGCAAGATGCATAAAGAAGAAGAAAGTTAAAAACAGCAACATTCATGCATTATTAAAACAACAGTGACACTCAACCCACCAACTATGACCTTTAAAATGCATTCACAATTTCCTCACTCATTTGTCAATCATGGGGATGTACATGCCCTCTTGTGCAATACTTTCTAAACTAAAACCAGAATTTTCACATACTCTCGCAATCCATTGCACTGCCTGTAAATTGAAGCTCAGAATATATTGTATGCTGACTCTAATACAAAATCTGACAACACTGCTTACCGTACTGCCTCCAAAGCCAGGGTGGTTCCAGCCTAGTACAGAGTAGCCACCTACAAGGTACATTAACCCAGGATTCAAACATTAATTGAAATACAAGTATTTAGGAATGATAGGACTTCTATTCATGTGCATAAAATTTAAATGTCAACTATTATAAAGTAGGGCATTCCTCACCCTCCAGTGGAGTGTTCATGCAGCCCACCTCATAGAAGCCTGCATTCCCCTCACAGCAGATGACCTGCGGCATAATTCAAGAACAATCTGTAATGTGACCAATGTGACAGAGGTTTTGTTGGACCCTGACACAAGCCCAAGGTATTAAAACAATAAAGTATTGCAGACATTTACCAGGGTCTGGCCTTTGCGTCCCCCATCTCTTCTTCGGTCCACAAACATTGTGTCAATCTGGTTACCGTCGCAGGCCACCAGCTTGTTCCTTTGACCATCAAACTGTGACCAAGTAGGGAAATAATGACTGAGAATGATGTATATATTAAATTAAGAATAAAACTTGAGGTAGCGAGTGCTTGTTTTTCACCTCTTCTATTAGTCTAGCCTGGCCTTGCTGCAGCATGGGTCTCATTGCTCTCTGCAGCAAACCCACAGACCCAGGGTACAGCATCCTCCTTCCAAATGAATGGGCTACAAGAAAACTGCAGAGAAAGAGAGGATGAATAGACAGACCTAAATAGACCTAAAGGAGAGAGATGAAATAAGAAGCCTACTAATAAAGCAGACGGTGTACATTGTATCAGTGTACTATTACCAAATATGCGGTGTAATGCAGAGCCCACATTTACCTGATGACGTGGCATGGTAAAGTGCGCACAGAGTTGAGGACACTATCTGCTGCTCCTCTTAATCTGGGTTCTGGCTTCAGGAGAGAAACACCAGCCTTGGACAGTTTCCTGTCACACAAGTCAAAGGCTTACAATGAAACAGGTGAGCCATAAGCATTTGACATTAAGTAGATGGATTTATTCTGTGTACTTCATAGTGCTTTGAATGTATGTATTTATAGCAGAATTGCAGTGAACACGTGGTCATTTCAAATGGAAATAAAGCATAAGAGCAAAAACTTACGGACTGCTGACTTCGGTCCAGTTGAAATCCGAAGGCCAAAATGCGAAGTCAAAGTCATAGCACTTCAGCTTTTTCTATGTGGAAAGCAAAAACAAACTGACTTGAATTCAGAAGTTTTTAGTGTACATACTTACAAATGAGAGTTATTAATTTGTCCCCATTAATTCCTATAACATCATAGTACTAGCACAAATGCTAAGCACCTTCCTTAATTTGCAATGATCTTACCTTGTTTGTTGGTGTGTGATCTTTCTTTGTTTCCTCAAGAACTGAGATGAACTGAAGATACTCAGAGTTCTTCCATCTCCCCCATCCTTGGCAAGAAATGTAGAGAGTGAACGCAAGGAGAAGGAAAGCAAAGACAGAGAAACATATGAGTGGAGTCCATGTGAGATGCAAAGCCTCAATGGTGCATTTAGTACAGTATAGACCTTGTTCAGCTGTCTCAATGGTAATGACATGCAGCACTTAGAGTAACTACAAGAAAGACTTTGTGAACTCTTTAGAATGATCAAGATTTCTGCATTGGACTGTCATAAAGTCTGGTCAGATCTTTGTCCAAGTCCCAATTATAGACAAACGCAATCTTACTAAAGTAATAACTCACAAACTGTTGTAGTTTGTTTTTATTGAACATGCCTGTTTGTCACGAAAATGGAAGAATAACTGTCCATTTATTAAACATGTCTAAAGTCTTGTTATCAAGCTTAAACCCAGCACTATTTTGGCCATGTCTGCTATTTCACAAAACCTCATACCCAATAATGGTGCACAGCCTGACACCACAAGCCAAAAGCTCAGTTTCCCCTATATGCACATTAACACTGCAAACAGAGTGGAGAAATCCTGGTAATTCTAAAGGGTTCACAGACGCCTTTCTTTGCAACTGGATGTTGTGATATCAAAAGGTAAACGAACAAAGTTAGTTATTGCCTGCAAGTCAGTTTAAACCAATAGCCTTACCTCTGAGACAGGCTACTCCTAGAAGACACACCAGCACAGTTCCCACATATTGACTCACTGGAACCAACTTACTGCTGCAGATATAGCCTAGAAATGACCAAAGTAACAGTAAGACAGAGATCCATGCATCCTCACTGTCAAAGTCATCTGAGAAAGGCATCTACTGAAACATATGGAAGTCATACATGTTTTTAAAGTATAAGGGCACTATGCACCATAAGAAAAATGGCTTCAGTGTGTTTTTACCATTTGCTGTTCTCCCAAAGCTAAGACTATTTACAAGGAAGTAGTACACGGTGAACAGACTGACATAGTATAATACAATAATATCAACACAAACTCATACGAAAATAATCCATCTGATGCTCAAAGTTATTGACAGTGTGTTAAACAAAAGCTTTTTATTTCACCTTTCTAAGAATGGTTAAGGAATTTTGTATAGAGATGACATAATAACATTATACCAGCGGGATATTATTTCACTTATATTAAATCACTTATATAATTACTGGAGTGGCCATTTATCTAAAAAATAAACTTAACTTAACTTCGTAATCTGAAGGGCCACTGATGCATCATGGGTATGTGGTTTACGCAGGCAAAAGAGTCATTGTCCATACAAAATTATTCTGTTTCTTCTTATTTCATTTATTACCAAGCAAGCAAACAAACAAAAGAACAAAGGTGCCATTGTCTCCTGTTGCCTCTCTTGCTCTGGTAAAAAGGCATAGGCCCACCCAGGTGCATTCTGGTCCTATGCCTTCTACCTACCTAAATAAACCTCAGGTGCCCATAGTATTACCCAAATCAATTAAATAAACCCACAAAATAAACTACTAATTAGCCCAAATATAATGATAAATGATAAATACGCTAATAATAAATCTACACAAATAGCTAACAAAGAAAATATTATCAAGTAATCCAAACAAAACCAAATTAACAGGTATTAGAAAAACATACAAACACACTACTAAATAGCTCCTACAATTAC
>OMNN01052894.1:0-11762 GCA_900302755.1 Chromis chromis
ATTAAAATTTTATTATATTAAAATTTTACATACAATTTTATGTACAAAAGCATTAGCATCAAAATACACTCTTCAAGCAGAATGACATAGTTTAGAATATGTACAGAACTGCATTATAATTATTGAGGCATTCATGTGTTCATCCTTTAGTTTATTCCTGCTTATTCAGGGTCACTAGTGTTTTCATCACTTAGTAGTAGCTTTTTATCTTAGTTTCTAATATTACATCATCATTTATTTTTTAGTTAGTGGTTATATTTTGTAATATTAAATCAAATCTGCATATTAACTAGTGAATATGGATATCAAATCAATGTAGTGGAGTAAAAAGTATAATATTTGCATTTGAATTGTAGTGGGGTAGAAGTATAAAGTAGCAAAAAATGGAAATACTCAAGTTGAAGTAATTTAAAATAACTTAGTTACTTTCCACCACTGCTGTTGACTGAATAACTGATTATATTAGTTTAGTTCTTTCATTTTCAGTGTCCCTGTATTGCACACCTGTTCTTTTCCTACTCTGACAAACCAAAATGTCTTCTGTGAAATTACGTGGCATTCTCCATCTTTCAGTTGCAGCTGGCAGTGAACACTTAAAGATTTCCTGAATGGCCAAAACGTACAGTACACAAACTGTAACTCTTCTTCCCGTGTGCCAATTATAAAGGCCTTGTAATATTAGTTAAACTCATCAATTAACTGATTTGTTGTTTGTCTCAAACAAGCTAAAAGTAATTACCAGACCGATGGTTTGCATTTAAGTGTAATTATGTTTATAGACAAGTTGTCATTCACACGACAGTGGTTTTCACGCTGCATGATCTGACTGGATAAGTTTAACCTGCTGCTGCAGCATCACTTCCTGTTACAGACTCCAACCAAGAAGTCAGACAAATACTTCTAAAATATAATGAAAATGTAGCTCCAGCTGCTGTTTGAACCACATGTGCTTTACTTATCTTCACTGGCAAACTTTGGATTCAAGACTTTTACCTGTAGTTCACTCTGGTTTCCATGTGGGGGCAGCAATGCACTGTACTTATATATGTACAAACATCTACATTTAAGAAAGAGTGTTGGAAAATGTAGACCGGAAAGTAATATCCATCATTCACCGTCTTCATTTTGTAGGGTTGATATCCTCACAGCCAGTCAGTTTCATGATATTACATATTATATATGTATATTATATACATTTACAGCAATCATACAACATTAGCAAATAAACATGTATATTTAACAAACATATACCATTAATCACTATATTTTATCGTCTCATGTAATATTTAGGACGTCTGTAACTACTACTTCTAATATAATGGTTGCATAATTTTTTGAATATCAAATTCAGTTACATGACTTAAATTTGATTGGCAATATTGTATCAATATACTTGTTTCAACAAAATAAAATAAAATGTGAAAAAATATGTGTGCAATGTCAATAATAATAATAAAAATAACAATAATAGCAATAAATCGCATAAAACACTTGCACACAGACAAGGTAGACTGCAATGAGACAAGGTAGACTGCAATGATGGCTGTTGATGTTGGCTGCACTGATACAGAAATACTACTGGTATGTGCTGCCAGGAATGAGGAAAAATATGGAGAGAAGTAAGTCCACTTGGTAGCATGCCCAGGGGAAATCAGTCATCAAATTAGTCACCGGCCGTGTTTGCATAAGCAATAACATTACATGTATTCATCCAGTTTTGCAACAGCTTTGATTCTAAGTGATTGTTGGTGTGGCGTGTTAACATGGCACTTATCAGATATCACTTATTCCAAACACAATGCCGCTGGTGCTGCCAGAAATATAAACTGCATGACTTCTTGTGCTCCACAGGCCCCATTTCCAGGGAAAGTGTTTGGAAATGTCTAACGTGAATCAATATTTACCAGTCATTACAGAGAATAGCAAAACTGAAATGTGAAAATGTTCTGAAATACATTCTAGCAACCTTTTCCATCTTTACCTGTCAATTACTAGAAATGCCATCAGACAGGGAGCATCAAAGTGCTGTTTTTCTGCCTTCATTTCATATGTTGAGGCAAAGCGCAAGGTTAGACCTCCTGAAAGTCACGGCTGTTGCCCGCTGTGATCTCCATAGCCGGCAGCATGCGTCACCTGTCCTGGCTGTCACCGGTAACCCTGGGATGTCGCCACGGTGACAGCCTCATTACAGTGATAACTCTGCCGGCTGAAAATATTTCCGTTATGTTTCTGGGGATGTTATGATGTGCAGTGTTCCAGTGTTGACCGGGGGGCCACTGCTGCAAAACTTTTAACTCCTCAGCTACAGGCTGTGAGATATTTCATCCACGTACAACCTGCGGGTGAAAGAGGGTGCAGAGGAGACAGCGACACACCACAGCAGCCTTGGCTCATAAGCTCCTGTGGTTTATCACTATGCGGATGATGCTTATCTAATCCGCCCAGCTCTTCGGTGGCTCCCACCTTGGCTGCTCACGGGCCGTATGGTTTTATTTCCATGCAAAAAAAACCCAAGGCTTTAATATGCTGCACTTAGGATTTAATTAGCAAAAAGTCCACTCCAGTCCAATGTGTGGCAACCATAAGCAAGAGGAGGCTCAGGTTAAATAACTAAATCTCAGTTTTAATATTTTTAGAAAATGCAAATCTTGGCTGTGTAAAAATTAATTCAAACACATATAGTTGTTGTCTTTTTTTGCCCACTGGATTGTCATCTCTGGACAGATACACACATCTTGTCCAATGACTAAGAGTGTGAAAAAGCTATTTTTTAAAGAAATAGTTCAACACAGACAGAGACCTTTTGGAAAATGTTTATTCTCTTTAGGCGAGTAGACTGATACCTCTCTCATACCTGCCCATATAGTAATGTTATGTAATGGAAATCCATGAGATGCTGTTAGCTTTCTCACCGAGTCCTGCACTAAAGTGAATGAGCGTATTTCCTTAAACGTTTGCTGACAAATGTCACACATATAAAAAATATTTTTTTTGCATTTTATAAACTTTCTGCAAAGTGTTTTTATAGACGCTTGTAACTGTTGCAAGGTCCATACAGAATTTTCTGTTTTACACACATTTTACACAGAGAGTGAATTAAAAATTACATTGTATTGCTGTCTTGAACTGCATCATAATGATAAACAAGCTTGTAATCTAATCTACTCTAAACTTAAGCATAGACAAAAGAAAAAAGAAAAAACACTGCAGTGACAACACTTATTGCCTGAAGGCGGTGCTAGTGTTTTGATTTATAATGCTTTTTCTTTCTTTTTCTTTCTTCTTCAGAAACTTCGGAAAATCTTTAGAAAGGTGTTAGTATAAAATAGTGCTTGTAAGTGCTTAGACATGCGTACACATTTGTATTTATATATTGCATTTATATAAGTGTATGGTAATCAACCTTTTTTTGTCTGTTTTTTTTCTTTGTATCTTTGACATAATTTAAAATTGTGGTCATTTTTTTCTTTTTTGCATACTTTTTCTTTCTTTCTTTTCCTTTTTTGATTTTTTTTTTTAAACCATGAATTGTAATTTTGAGAGCAGCTAAGCTGTATATATGAAAGTCATTTGGAAATGTGATGTGAAAACCTGTTCAAATGAAAATACAGATTCTATAAGGAGACTAAATTATTGCAATAATAAGGATTCCTTCCCTTATTTTAATGTTATGTTTGGTCTCATCAGCAAATAAAAAATTCTAATTATTGAGAATACCCTGTTGTTTCACTAAATTATAATCAAACCTGAAGAAACTACCTGCATTTAGCCACATTCTCTTTAAGTAACTGTAAGATCGATTAATTAACTTTGCATTAGTGAACACACACATATGATTTAATGGACACTTTTATCCAAATCACCATAAGTATGATAAATGAACACTCACAGTAGCGCCAGTAGTCCCAGAGGGAATAAAAGGCTGAACTCTGAGAGGTTTAGTGCAGCTCTCTACCAACCGAACTGACTGAAATAAGCTCAATAAGCCTGAGCAGAAGATAAAATCACTCTCTAAGCCGAGCTTTTTTCACTCTGCGGGGCTCTGGGAAGGTTATATTAAGAGATTGTGATCTTTCAGCCCCTGCCACCCTGCACACTACCAGTGGATCTTTCATCCTGTATTTGCAGCTCCTTAACAGATACTTTCCCTCCATATGGCCCAAATTAAATGCGCTAATGTCTTCTACTGGGATGCTTATTTGGTTCCTTGTGGTGAAATGGAGCAGAGTAAGTATTTATGCCATCATGCAGGCTGATATATGAGCCAGTCATTGTCATGGAAGCTCTCCTTTTACTAGTTCCCCGTCCTTGAAATTTATAGCACCTCTCAAATGTGTTCATACATGAGTGCTCATGGCCGGACGGTCAGGCACACACTCGCTGCGTGTTTATAGCTCGCTGCTATTCGTCAGGGTCAAAGTGTCCGTCTCACTTGACTGACATCTGTTTGAGCCAGTAATTAATGGCTCAATAATTGATGTGGCCGTCATACAGGCAAGGAGGTTCCACAGGAGTTGAGGTCAGGCGGTAATGCATGTTAATGAGAGGTCAGTGAACAGCCTCAGCCTGCAGCACTTGATACTGTACGCTCCATGAAGTAGTGAATATTTCATTGTTAATCAGTAGCGCTTCTGTTAACTTCAATACAGTAAACAGTGCTGGCAGACAACTGACTTCATTTCATTTATATTCATTTGTTTTAAGCATTCACACAGCAGATGCAATAACCACAGCTGGTGTGTGTTTGTTATTTGTCTGGATTTCCTCAAATCAATACAGAAATGACAAATTATTCCCGAAATTTTCAACAGACAGTATTTTTTCAATACTCATTTCATTCATATGCATTCAAATGGCTCCATTTACTCCTCATTGAATAGGTCATTCCGTTTACTTTTTTTCTACTCTTTGTCACCCTCAGTTTATTACAGCTTTCATTAATTTTTATTTATTGCTAAAATTATGCTCGCTAAAGTCATTATTGAGATCTTGGAATGCAACTTTAAACTTGCAGGGCAATAAAAAATGAGTGGTTAGAAAATCAGAGCAGAGGTTGTAAACAAACCCCCGCATTAGTCATATTTATTTTAGCATCAGTTAGTTTGGTGAGAACAATGTTATAAAAGCTGATAAAACTGAAGATTGCAGGTGTTAATGAGGCCATTCAGCATACAATCATGGTTATTAATGGCGAAAACAAAGTATTAAAACAACCATGTGAGAAGCTTTATTTTCTTGCTATGAGTGCCAATATGGTTGGGGCCCAAATTCAGTAATCATCAATCAAAAAACACTGGAAAATGAGGTTTGTAATAGTTTGTATTATAATTCTGAGCTCTGTATTTCAGCAAAGTGATTTAAATGACAGACACGTTTTGAACTCACATTACATTTTCTCTTGTTAAAATCTGAGGTCCCCGAGCTGAGATTGCTCAGTGGTGTGACTGGATTTATTTAACTGAATTAGACATGTAAAATCAGTGAGGACAAACACACTCCAAAAATATCCCCGGCATTAAATTTGCTGTCTCCGGGAATCAAGATTTCATGTTCAGTGTTTCCGAGCGAAACCTCTGCAACCGACACAGCTTGCAAATGTGACCTTAGCATTTTGCTTTCTTTTTATGGAATGCTTTATATTTGCTCGCAGGGAGTTGACTCATTCATTTTTTTCAGGATGACCCCCATCTTCTCAGTTACATTTCATTCCTCATCCATCAGGCTGCTATTGTAAAGAGGTCACAAAGCATTAGAAGCAAGGGGCAATTGAACAGTGACAGCAGCAGCTTGGAGGGTATTTTGCCACTCACTGTCTCTGGGATTAGCAGCATCAACATGAATTCTTTAATCAAAGAGCACAAAGCTGTTGTTGTGGACCACATCTTTAAGGTGCTAAACTATTTTTGTTGCCTGAAGCCTCAAGCCTCTCTGGAACTTCCTGTCACAGAGATGCACATTGTTTTAATTTTGAGGGGAATGATGCAGCGTCAGCAAAGAGGAAAGTATCTCTCTTACTCAATACACCGATCAGCCACAACATTTCATTCACATCAACTGACAGTTGAAGTGAATAACATTGATCATATTGGTACTATGTGGTGTTCTGCTGGAAAACCTTGGATTTTGGCATCCATGTTGATGAGACTTAGACACCTAAATAAACATTGTCCCAGAACAAGCACACTCGCTCATGCCAATAGCAATCCCAAATGTCACTGGCCTATACCCCCCACAGGAAAATGAACCCCACCACATGGCAAAAACATCAAACAATCAGGAATATCTTGAGGAACATGACAATGGCCCAACATGTTGATTTGACCTCCAAACAACCTAGACACATTCTGATCAAGCATCAACAGGATGCAGTGGAACAAGTTGGATTGACAGAAGCCCCACTGCACAAGCCAGAGTACCCAAAGGATCCACTGCCAACATCCTGGTGCCAGACCCCAAAGGTCACCCTGAGAGGTCCTCTTGTCCATGCCCAATGGTTTAGAGCATTTTTGACCACATAAGAGGGACCAACACAATATTAGGCAGGTGGTCATAATGCCTGATCGGTGTAAATACATTTTGTATAGAGTGTCTAAATGTAAAGAAGGCTGGAGAGGTATTTTTTGTCTGTGTTTTTTTCCTGATGTCAACATAAAATACCCTATTTCTTTACAATCAGATCACAATAATTTTACCAATACCCAAACTATATTCTTAAAATGTCGCTCTTGTTTTGTAATCATCTATAATAAGATGTGCTGTGTCTCTGTTTCTGATCTTTGTGCAAAGCTATGCCAACCAGCTGCTGGTTGCTGCTTCACATTTAATAGACAGACATCAAACTGGTATCACTCTTCTCATCTGACTCCACTTCTTCTCCAAATGACTAACTCTTCCTTTAACAGTCTTGACTTGGGGCTTCATAGGCTGTACTTCCAAAACAGTAGCGTTCGGTTCATTCTGCAGTCTAACAAATGCACACTTAGTCAAAGGGAGACGAACAGTTAAATTGCACGATGGTCTTCTGTGTCAGCTGTTTAGCGTGAGTCACAGTAGCAGGAGAAAGCAATGCTGTCTATATTCATGAGGACTGTGATAACAGAGCTGTCACACCAGTCCTTGAAATTTTTTAGATTGCACTCGTACTGTTCATGTAGCCGCGCTGTTAGCAGATTCCAAGATTTTTCGAGAGCCAAATGCAACCTAATGTATGACAGCGAGACACTCCACTACCTGTGTGTGATTAATCTCAGCCACTCCAATGTGGAAAACCATCTCTGCAAGGCACGTCTGATATTTCTAGTGTGGTTACTCTTACCAAGAAACGCTTGGATACAGAGAGACCAGGAGCAACAATTTAGTTCAGATTCGAGTCAAATGATAACTACTAAGGCCGCTACTTTAATTTTCTGAGGCAAAAATTTCCACTTAAGACTACAGCATCATTGATGCTCAAAATTAAATGATAAATACACCGTTTGTAAATCCTCTTTAAATGAAACACGTACGCATTTTCAGATCCAGTGCCCCTTAGCAGAATGACATTACTTTTCTGTACCTTTGCAACTGTTTCATGGCATCATTTTGGTTTGAAAGGCATCTTAGTTTGGGTTTAAATCAGAGACTGTATATAATAATGGATGAACCACACATGATGTCACCCATAGGTGTCCTATGCAAAACTTTAATCCTTATAACAGTTTAAAAATCACCTCCATACAGTCATGAACAAGTAAATTAGCTAATGAGACCAAAACCTTATTTTACACCAAGCTGTAAACATGGTTATTTCTGCTGTAAAGTTGGCCATTTTAACACGGGAATCTATGGGGATTGACTCGCAAGTGGACATTTGAGGAACTACAGTTTTTGGCACTTCCACGCTGGCTTTATTTTTCAGCAAAGGAAATTGCCACTTGGTCTGTCTGACAAATGTCACAGCTGTTCCCATCTGTTTGTCGATCTGCACGCGAACAATGCATCACCAAGTGCATGTCTTCCCCTCACAGTGCTCATTTACCTTCATCAGATGCACTTACTTCAGCCAAAGTATGTTTATTGCTGATTTAACCATTATAATGGAGAGCTGGAATTGCCGGAAATTTAACATCAAACAAGCATTTCTGGCCAGTTTTCCCTCTGAGTGTAAGTACTTTTGGGAGTGTTGTCATTATTACTGTAATAAGAACCACTTGGTTGGGGTTAGGGAATGATTATTGTCATGGTTAGAAGAATCGAATGTCGACTTTTTGTGGAAAACAGGAAACAAACGGCCATCTCCTGTGTGAAAGTTTTATTGATCCTGACATCGACCCCGATCTCCTCCCTCTGCTGACAGTGTGGCTTTCACTTCCTCCTTTGATCCCAGCGGATGAGTCATAATTCCTCGAGGGGTTTGTCATTTGCATGTAAACATATGTAATCTTTGGACATTTGCTGACGTGATCGATTGGGTTTCCCAAAAAGAAGAATGCTTTGGTGATAGCTCTTAAGTGGAGCTCTTTGGGTTGCATTTTTGACATGAGAAGTCCACAACGTGCTTGAAGCCTGTTGGAAGGAGTTTGACAATAAAAAAGGGAAAAATTCCCATTCTCTCCAAAAATACTACATGTTTTCGTGACTTCTGCATTCGTTTTAAATTTTTAACTGATTGACTCTGGTTGTGAATTCTTAACTCGCATTTCTGTTTACAAAATTGAGAAAATCGGATTTTTCATTCAGATGGACTCGACCCATTGGAAGGCACCAGTATATGCCTAGTGTCTGGGACATTCTTTTAACAATCGTCAGTCCTAGAAACAAATGTGAACAGTTTTCTATTTATAGAGGGGAACTGAAGCAGTGATGCAGTTTGGAAAACCCCTGGAGTTCTTATGTGAGAATGGTGAAGGAAAGCAACCTGCAAAAACTAACTATGCAGCTCATTGCCAGCTTGAAGCAAAGCCTTTATTTCTTTTATGATTCCAGTGATGGGAAAGTTTCGATGGCCCAGTATGGCTGACCGTCTTGTGTATTATGTGAATTAGTTTACATGGTGGTTATTTGTAACGTTTCTTATGCATCTACAGTGCGTGTTTCCACTATAAATACATCACAGCACACCACAGATGCTGCTCTTCTGTCTATCAAAGCGATTCCTGTGCGTGGGTGGATATGGATAGGTAGATTTATGCGTGTATGAGCATGTATTATGGATATCGGTGTGCATACTGTATATGCATGCGTGTGTGTACGTTAAGCGAGTTGCCAGCTCTTTGCACTCAGCCTATTTTGGGTCCTCAGTGAGTCACTTGAAAAAAATTGCAAAGGTAAACCTCTCGGTGACTCCTCTGCACACTTCCTCTCTCATTAAATCTTTATCTTTTGTTACTGGAGCCTAAAAGCACTCTGCAAAAACACACAGGACACTAAAAACCAGGGCTGCTTTTAATGCAGGTGTTCTGTCAAATTCACAAGCGAGACCGTGTTTCAGAAAGATCGCCGGCCGGGAGCGAAGGCTTTTTGTAAACGTCCAGATGAAGTAAAAATGTCAAAGTCTTAATGGAGTGGAATGTTAATTGAGGCATTTATCAGGATGTTGAATCAAAGCTTTTACACGGACATGGGGCTGCCTGGACGTGCCCGGCCCCGCCAGGAGTCCCGGGGGCGTTGTCAGTGCAGCTCATGTCGAGTATCTGTTACAACATCCTGCCTGAGTGCTGTGGCCTTTAGGGTTTTCTCCTCTCAGCCGGCTGGAAATGAAAAATGAAAAACAACTCAATATAACTAATGAAAAGCAATGAACTCCTTTCTTGTTAAAGTGAAGGAGAAGCACAGAATGATGAATCCCGACATAAGGAATTTGGTCAGAAAGCGCAGTCTGACTGTGCCAAGCAGGTAGCCTGGTTATAAATCACCTTCACGTGAAGTGAAGTAAACAGGAGGTTGTAGAAATGACGACCACGTGGAGGTGAACCTGAAGCGACTAGATCTATTTATTGATTCCAATGAATGTTTTATTTTAAAGTTCAGTGCCATTTATACCGTTGCTGTAAGTCTGTGTTATGTGCTCTCATTGGTCATTTCTGTTGCTCAGTGCTTCAAAACCAGATGTCCACATGCTCTTAAATGTTACTGTGGGCTTGTAACATCCATACTGGGCTTGTAACTTTAGTAATGTTCATAAATAACTGTGTGCTGTTATTAGTTTTTATAGGCGGAACAGTCAGTGCTTGTTGTAATTCAGCGGTAGCCGTGCAGATGAGGCGACGAGATAAAGCTTTAATTCTGTCGTTGTCTCTGTGGTAGGAAATGTCAAATATATCAAAGATGGGAGTTTTTGATCACAGGAGCTGAAAATGTCACATCATTATGACTCCAGATCCATGACAACAGACTCGCTGGAAAAGAATCTTTTTTATATATATATATTTTAGGATCATAATGAATGTTTCGCCTGCAGCTTCATCAGGCCTGATGATGATGACATACAGGTCTGGTCCATTAAAAACTAATGAAATGAAAAAGACTCTTGTGTGTGTGTGTGTTCGGTTTTCACTGGCTCCAAAGCTATAAATATGTTATAAAAATTCTTCTTGCTGTTCCCAGCACCTCCTGACTGCGAACACTTGCATTACCCAAAAGTGAGATTAACTAAGGACATTTACTAGAATACTGCAAATGAGTACAATTTTGAGGTACTTTGTTACTTCACTTGGGTATTTCCACGACATTTATCTGATTGCTTTAGATACTTTTATAGATTTTGCACAATGAGATTGACAAAAAGCTTCTATACAACACATAGTTAAAGATTCAACCAGTGTTTTCCAACATGTTTGGCTTCTTCCAAAAATCAGTGTGTGATGTCTTTGAGTTGTTTAAATAGTGATTTTCCCTCCAAACTCTAAACTTCTTACATGGTTTCCTTTCAATAAATGTTCAAAAGATCCAATTTCTCACGAAAAGTCAACAATTGTGAAAAAATTCCAAAAACTAAAAACAGATTCGTGGATCAGAACTTTGTTTTTCTTCATTCTTCTTGTGATTTATCTTCTGTCTCTTGATATAAAACTGGATATAAAGTAGTTCAGCTGGCTCCACCTGCAGCAGCTACAACAGGAACACGCTGCTGACACATTGATGCTTCTCAATTATTAATCTACTGAAGGAACTAAATCAGTACTTTTACCTTAAAACTACACTTTGCTGCTAATGCTTATGTACTTTTTCATGCAAGACTTTTACTTGTAATGGAGGATTTTTCCGTTGCTGTTTTGCTACTTTTTCTTAAATTAGGGATCTGAATACTTCTTCCATCAGTGTCTCAACTCAATGCTGGTCATGTTTTTAAAAACGTATAATTATATCCGGATAATCAGGGTGAATTTCCATTTTATTTCTCCTCATTAGTCACTCTGACATCATGCTCATGTTATTTTCAGCTGACATACAAGCAGCAGCAGCAGCAGCTCAAAAAATACAAAAAAATTATACTCATTATTTCTGTTAGCTAATTTACCTGACATTTTTTGCCATCATATTTGTGCCGTTTTTTTTTTTTTTCTTTTGGTTTTGGAAGAAGAAAATTGCTTCCTCGTTGTTAAGCCTGCAAACAAGGCTCAGATTGACTCGGCAGTTTCTGCACCAGACCTACATGAATCTGTGTAAATATTGGAGCCGTTGGCTGCGAGCGTGAAGCCGACAAATGAGGACACTGAGATCATGTCCTCCATATTTATTTATTTATTATGAATTTGTGGGTTTTATCGCCACTGGGGAGGGGG
>OMNN01052894.1:11782-28922 GCA_900302755.1 Chromis chromis
GGGGGCTTATATATGTTACTGATTATATTAATGGACTTTTTAGACACTGTATGTTTAAATCTGGCTACTTTTAGGCCAATAAAAGTGATAAGTAAAGCATTTTATTCCTGGAAATGTAGGGCGGATAATACAGACCTTTATTTTGAAAGATAAAAATGATCAAACTATAATTAATATGTTTTACTTTTTCTTTGTGATGCTGTCATTTGGACAATCAAATAATCTAATAGCTGTTTGTGTATACTTTTTCCTGTCTTTTATCATTGTATTTCTTCAATTGGCATTCAATGTAAGATAAATAAATACAAGATCAATCTTTGCCAGATGAATAGACCTGAAGAGAAATAAATATACTGAGAATATTATGTTTTTCTGTTTCACATTCTCTTTACAAACTAAATTTTTAAAAATGACAAATGGACGTAATTTAGCTCACAGTCTTGAATCATGCTTCCACTAAGGTTCACTTGATTCCAGCATTAGCCTGGTCATCAACTAGAGCCACAAACTGAGGTTTTCTCTCCTCTGAGTCACTCTCAGACCTAATCTACATTCCAATGCTCGCTTGGTTGGGCATCCAGCTGTTCACAGCGCGTCTCCCTGCTGACAAAGAAGGAGTCAGGCAGTGTTTTTCTGCTGATAGCTCTCCTGAACAGCAGATAGAGAGACTCCGCATCCCACTTACAGATGTTTGTGATCATCGCTCCAGTGAGATTAAATGGAAGCGAGATGGTGGCCAGAGATTCAGCTCACAGAGCAGCGGCCTGGTCCTCGGGGCGGCCGGCTGTATTAGTTTTGGAGAATGAGCAGGGGCTTTGGTGGAAAGAAGCTCCCTCATGTGGCCAGCTTTCATGCGTCGGGGACTTTGGGGCTACGGACGAGGGGTGGATGAATAAGCTTATGGGTTCATGGAAAAGTTCACAGACTGAGCAACTGAGTTTAATACGTAGCATATGAGTTATAGTGTTGTGGTGAATTGGTGCATCTCCAAAATGTTAAAGCGCTCAGACCTGCTCTGGTCAGTGATGTTATTTCCTGGATGGAAGGAAGCCATGAGGGTTTAAAGATGTCAGACATCACGGGTGTATTTATGGTGTGTGTGCATGCATGCGGAGTCTGTAAATTTATCTAGTTTTTGCATGGGCTGACATTTATCTGCCACGTGTGTGTGTTTTTATAGAGGCCTGCATTCATCTGCCTTCACATATTGTCATTGTCAAATTCACTTGAGGTCTGTAGAAAAATGTAAATGACTGTACATGTGTTTCTCCCCCTGCATTCATTCTGTTAGCCTCATGCGTGTTGATGTGGCGCACAAAGACTGACTTACAGAACAAAGAGGGAACGAAAAGAGGGAGAGAATTAGCTTTTGTTCTAGAGAACAACAAAAAAACACATCAGTAAGCCACACTATTGCACTGGGTGACATATTCCTTCATTACCATAAACACACACACTCTAGTTTATTTTGACTCACTCCCACATGCACCGCCCTGCTGCCGCAAATACTTAGTGGCGCTCCAAATGTGTAATAATTCACAGCTGAAAATATCCCCTAACAAGCCTGGAACTTACTGTTTGCTTAAAACTACAGTGCCCAGCTGTTTAATGAAAGCACTTCTATTTAAAAAATGGCTTACATCTGAAATAGCTGACAGTGCTGCAGTAAACACGACTACATCCAACTAATTATCAAGATCATGAGCTCTGCTGCGCTGCTATTCCTATAGATGATCCATCAGTCAGCACCACTGCTGCCTGAATTTACACAATTTCACTTATGGAGCCCTCATCTCTTTTGCTCATTCTATGTAAACACAACATCATTACCTCATCACTATAAATGATTTAATAGAATTTAAATTTGCCAGCAGCAGTATTTATATCAGGATTCCAGGTTCGTTTCTGCAGTTACACACTGCAGACATCATATTTTGTCAGGGATAGTTGGGGGGGGGAGTTGTATTAGGAATTTTAATTCTGCATCCTGACTGTGAATTTTGTATTCTGAAGGTGCATGTGCATTAGTGAAGCCCTGTGTAGTGATCTGTGTCTGAACCGTGGAAAAGTGAATAATAATAGAGAGAACATTCTTCAGTTGGTGGCAGAAGATATTTTAAACTTTCTACTTTGTCATTTATTCCTAAAAACTGATTTCTGCATATGAAAGTTACATATTTAGAAATTTTCTATATGAAAAAGGCTTACAATGGATTAGACGTAACTCTACACTATTGGTTCCTTCAGAATGTGCAGATCTATTAAGTCCCCACCTCTTTCTGCACCCTCCCCTCTACATTCACTGCAACCCAGCACACCAGCTCACCTACGACTCTGAAAAAGAAATCTAAATCCATGTCTTTGAGACTGTCCTCAGTACACTGTAGTTATTTTACTCATATTGTGTCTCCCAGCTTATCAAAAACACTATATGAACATATTAACAAGGTAAGAAACTTGATTTTCACTAGGGAGTCTTGTAGCTACAAGATTTTGGGATCCAATGTGCATGTATTTTTTTCCTTTATTGTAAGTATTGCACTATAAATTTGGATTGTATGTTCAGCTGGTGATTCTAAATTGGCTGCAGGTGTGAGTGTGCATGGTTGTCTGTCTGTGTGTTGGCTCTGTGATGGACTGGCGACATGTTCAAGGTGTACCCTGCCTGCCTTTCATCCAATGCCAGCTGATATAGACTCCAGCCCCCCCCCATGATCCTCCACAGGATAAAGCAGGAATATCAAATTGATGGATGGACAGATCTTGCTAATACATTATGATGCTTTAAACATACAGTACCATGACAGCACACGTGTGATTAAGGCTGTAGTCAACCAAAGAAAATCTCGACTGAAGAAAGTCGACTGAAATCATACAAACTAAAGAACTATTGAGAATTGATCTGTCATGTTCCTTTTTGAGCTGTGATATACAAAGTGCTGTTTGCAAAGTTAATGCAACAATGCAATGACAATGCGAAATGCAGCCATACAGATGACTCCTTTGACATGGTGTCAGTTAGTTTGAGGCTGACTCTGAGTAAATGGCAAATATGTTAGGCCTAGCAGTCTCCATTGGGTTGGATGAGTTCAATGGTGTGAAAACGTGGGGCTGTTCACAGGTTGTCTGTTTTTCAAACTGCCAAACATAAAGGAATAATCCCAGAAGGCTTTTCTCCTCATGAATGTAACACCGGTGATTGAGTGATTAATAAGAAATGGGTTGGATGAAAGCAGATCCACCAGCCAATCAACCAGCTGACCTGGACGCTGCAGCCCAACGTGTGATACAATCCATTAAATTACCACCAGCATTAACAAATTAGGGCTCT
Organism: Chromis chromis; assembly: GCA_900302755.1. Taxonomy (NCBI): domain Eukaryota; kingdom Metazoa; phylum Chordata; class Actinopteri; family Pomacentridae; genus Chromis; species Chromis chromis. The sequence continues at coordinate 15,114 of OMNN01052894.1, forward strand.
TTTATTTGAAATTGTTCACCTTTTACACACTGACAATTAACATAGACAAGCCTTTGTGGTCCCTCTGGCCCGAGACATGGTCAGTGATAATGTGTGCTGGATATCGACTGGGATGGCTTTTGATGGATGGAAAGCTCTCTCGCACACACATCCCAATACACACACACGCATACATACTCGGACTAGCACACATGCAGAAGTACACACTCGCGCACACATACAGATATGCAAGGACGAATACAAAAAACGCACATTACGACACATACTAACCATCTAACACAGTCTAGCCATCTAATGTAGACATCAACAGAGGAGGGGCTTAAAGTGCATACAGGAACAGAGGAGGGCCTTGCTCGCTCTTATGATTAGTAACAACCTTTTAAATTATGAGTGAGAGTAATCCTCCACTAAAGCAATGATCTTAGTGCCACACTGTATCTTTACAAAAAGCATATCCACACCGTATTTTTAGCTCAAACTGTGCCTTGCATCATGAAATAATGACACTGCATAGTTCACGGGGTTAGTCTTATACATTATTGCGGTACAATGTAGGTCCAAGTCCGGGGTCTGGGTGTGAGGCTGCAGAATGGCACAGAAAGCATATACAGTCCAGTGAGATAAGAGAAATAAATCCAGCACAAACAAGCACCCAATGCTTCGCTGCTGCAAATGAAAAATAATCCATACAAGGAGAGGTGAGAAGTAATAAAGGTCCGATCATGGCATGGAGATGTTCAGTATCCCGGATGCATAGAAGGAGTACAGATGCTGAGAGGACTCCTTGGCCTGGTCTGGGCGACCCACACGGTTTGGTCCTTGACCGGAGGCGGAGTGCAGCTCCACCTGGGTCAAACAGGTCAGTAAGGGGCAAATAGGACTTGTGGGTGGGAGGTCCTGATAGGCCCAGGGGCCGGGCGGAGCAGTGCAGCGGGGAGGCTCTGTGTCTGGAAGAGGGCAGGGGTCGGGGTGTGATTGGTGGCGTGGTTTGTGCGGTGTGTGAAAGAGTTGCTGATGGCGGCGGCAGCTGCTGCCACTGCTGCCAGGTGAGCGGGTATGATCTGAGCGCTCAGAGGCTGACACTGGCGCTCCTTTCCTAAGAGCAGCTTTATCTGCTGGAGAAAGACAAAATACAGTTAGTACAGCCAGCATGTACACAGGATAAGTAGAATAATGAAAATATTTAATCAGAAGCAATGTAACCAAATCAGCACAGCAAAATCTGCCACAAAGCATAGATGCATCTTTAGCAGGGCAGGGTATCATTTGAAATGTAATGCATTACTTTCTTAATAATCTGCAATTGGGTTTTAATAGAAGAAGCCAGTTCTCATATATCAAACGTTGCCACAGTAAGAGCAAGCAGCTGTACAAGAATCTTGTCTGAATATAAATGAAACAGGCAAAATGTGGCTTTAATCAGAAACTGAATGATAAAAGAAAAACTAGAACTTATGAATCACAACAGATTTTCTACTTGGTGTTGCTTAGCTGGACAACAACCTATTTAAAGAGGCCACTTTTCCCCTTGGGACAGCTATTTTTGCTACTTTCTGCCATTTTATGCACAACAGTGCATTTGTCAGCATCCTGCACACACTAAACGACTGGTTAGTTAAAAACGTGGCTTTCATCGGTTTGTTTGTTTTGCTGTCATTTCCCAGTCTGTTCCTTGACACAACCTCTGCAACATGCTGGAGCCACAAACAGGGTTTCACTTGTGAATTTGATGTTTTACAAGAAGCACAAATAAACAGACAACAGAGGCTGCTGCAGAGAGCTGGGGCCAGAGAGCTTAACGGAGCATCAAACAGGTGCCAGAAATCAGCTGCTAATTGCTGAAACTGTTCCACATGATGTGCAAAAACCAGAGCCGGTTTGAGAAGCAGCCATGAAAATGTCAACCCGTTCGTCATTTTTCAGTTGTTTGACCAATGTACCTGCAAGATGGGCATCAGGGATGCGGGAAATTTGCCTAAATCTTATTAGGCAAATCATCCTTATAAGAAGAAGGATTTTCGTGGCAGCATTTTCGCAGTGATGATTTAAGCATTCCAAAGTAAAAGCCTTTGTTTGCATGTAAAAATTTGAGAATTGCTTTAAGAGTGAAGTCTAGTAGGTTTTAACTGGAAAAGAAGAAAGAAAAAGGAATGAAAGAATCAAAAGCAAATAGGAAATGACAGTGACAGACAGGCAAACAGCATTCAACCTCCGGCAACAGCCCAACCAGGTGAAAAGGTCACTGAAGTTATCTGGCTTAATCTTCTGTATCAGTGATGGAAAAGCTATGCTCTCACTGCACCAGTATGGCAGCAGTTGTCATGGGTTATCAATCACTGACTCAGGCATTGAAACCCTATGGGAAGCATTCCTTACTCTGCGCTCATCAGAGAAGCTCCTCTCCGTTAACTCAGTCAATGATGGGTTTCAGAAAAAGTCATTTCCCCCACACTGGTAACCCCTGTGCTTCGTCTCGGCAAACAGTGGGTGTGATGAATGCGGTTCTCAGATGCCTTTTGTTAGATGAAAAGTTAAGCTCTCCTTTATCTTTCCCTCATTGAATCCATATGGCTCTGTCATGCATCCCACCGATACTGCGTCATGTGACACTCTAAAGTCGACTTTTCAACCCGCCTGGAGTGCAGGAAGGCCTGGCTCTGCTACAGAGGACATCGAGTGCCAGAAAGTTAAACAGTCACCTCAGGAAAGTATTTCGGTGCACTTCTCTCATTCTGTGGTCTGTCAGCTTGCCTGCCTTTAATTTGAACTGCTGTGATGCCAAAGACCACACGGCGAGGCACTCCAAACAAGTTAAAAGAGACATTTACAATCACATCGAAACAGTATTCAGCCCAAGTCTGCATTCCGCCGCAGAGGAGCCTTCACACGTGCCAGTTTTGTCAATAAGATATCAAGATTTCAAATTAAACCCCATTGTTCCCTGCTAAATGGGTGATCCAGTTATGAAAGACGACTTTTTACTGAATTGGGTGGATTGACCGCACTTTACCAAAGAACACTTCAGCAAAGATGTGCAGGATTTTTAAAATTCTGTGTGCAGATTTTTCTCTCTCCCATGAAAACAAAGTAAGGCTGGAGACATGAAACTGCAAAAACTGAAAGTGACTGGAGAAGGAGAGAATGACAATGAACACGGCTTCAAATATCAAACAATAACTGCTTCTCATGGGTTGATAAGTCTGACTGCTGAGAGGCCATTAGAGGTGAGTCGGTGTGATTGTTGAGTCGACACCGGGACTTGTGCTGCTGATAAGATGACTGAGGTGTGCAGTGACTCACCGGCTGTTTGGTCTGGCCTTTCTGCGGTTTGCTGTAGGGGCTGTATTTAGGTTTGGCTGGTTTACCTGCTGCTCGGTCTTTATGACGCCGACTGCTGATGTGCTGAAAAAATGAGACAGAAAACAAGCTTGGAATGAGCCAAAGAGGGAGGCTTATTATAATACTGGTGTCAGCGTGGCACTTTACTGTGGGTAATGCAATATGCAAATGGACTTTTCACATTAAAATAATAATGAACAGAACAGAAAGGAGCACTGATTTTGCATTTCTGTCTGTGACTTTGTATACACACATTTTTTTTTTAAAAGTAGAACGTTTTTACTAATGATGCAGCTTGTTGTTGGAGTTAGTTTGACTGTTTCTACCAAGACAATCCAGGGAGGTCAAGGCAGAGAAATGAAAGCTGTGAACACAAAGAAAAGCCAAGCTGCCAAAGCGGGCTTCAACGATGAGGAGGGAGAAGCTGGCTGACTCTCCTGTGTATGCGCATGACTGGTTTCCCACTTCATGATGGCTGTCTATGTAACCATGGCAACAAAAGGGAAAAAATCCAGGTTTTAATCTTGCTGGCACCTATTCACCAGCAGGTGAGCATCAGGCTAAATTTGACACATTTGAACATCAATGCAACCGGGCGATTGTAATTCCTAATGTCTTAGAAGTGGCTGAATTTTGCCTTGATGATGCCTGTAGGGTAGGGGTGTCAAATCCTGGTCCTCGAGGGCCACTATCCTGCATGTTTTAGATGTTTCCCTCTTCCAACACACCTGATTCAAATGATCAGCTCATCATCAAACTCTGCAGAAGCCTGATAACGATCCTGATCATTTGAATCAGGTGTGTTGGAAGAGGGAAACATCTAAAACATGCAGGATAGTGGCCCTCGAGGACTGAAGTTGCCCATCCCTGATCTAAAACATGCAGGATAGGGGCCCTCAAGGACCAGGATTGGCTACCCCTGGTCTATGGCCTCCACCACCACCAGGGGGCCCCACCACCAACAAGGTGCGCCCCGCCTCCAACAGCGGGCCGTCATGGCAACCGGAGTGTCATGGCAACCTCGCTGACGCTCCAGAGAAGGAAGCTCCTGCTCCAAGAGGAAACTAGAGGAAAGTCATGAACACAAACGGTATTCTAACGTCTTAACCTGCCATATAGCTACAGTAGTGTACACGAATACGTTCAGACAGCCTCTAAAACTGTCTCCGAGGAGAATTATTAACTTAGCGATGACTTTCTTCACTCTTTTTGCGAAGGATTGAAGCCAACAAACATCTGGGAACCTCCAGCAGCCCCTCGATGCATTTAACAAGGCCGAAGTCCTCCAAAGGGCGGAGCAGACCGGCTGTTAACAGCACCAGCTCCGTGTTTGCAGGTGAAGCGGGCAGCATCCAGAGGTCGCCCAGGTCTCCTCCGTGCAGCAGGCCGGACAGAAACCTCCGCTCCCGGTCTCAGCCCACAATGTGGCCGCCCGGCCAGCTGAGCCAGGACCAGGTCCTCCACATGCTGCAACACGCTCCTGCCGCTCCGCCACCGTCCCTCAACAAGTACAAGGTCCTCCCGTCCATAGACAGGAGGCGCTCAGAGGTGAGTCCGGGGACGAGCCTGGAGAAAAACATGTCCAGGCTCAGTCTGTCGGATGCTGCCGTCACCCAGACCTGCAGATCCGAAGGGGACCTCCGAGTGTGGCCGAACGCAGCGCCGAAAGCCCCCGAAGAGGCCAGCGGCAGTCTGCTGCTGGCCGTGAGGGCTCCGTGTGGTAGAAGGTTTCAGCAGCACTTTGACCCCTCAGACACCCTGCACACGGTGAGGAGCAGCGCAGAGGCCCGGTACGGAGACCGGTACGGAGAGGCGTTCATACAGACCATGGATGTGCCACGCAGGACCTTCACAGACCTGGATCTGACTCTGGAACAGTGCGGCATCTTAAACAGATCAGTGCTGTGCATCGCTCAGAATAATGACAGCGAGGTGGAGCACGAGTGAGCAGTGTGGGGGTGTTTAAACCAGACTTTCATTGTGCAGGATGTATGTATGTGCAGAGTTTTAAATGCTGTTTTCATATTAATCTGCTGTACAGGGATGTTTTTTCTATATTAAATCAGTTAAAACATGGATGCAGAAGCCAAACATGGTCCAAATCTGATGCTTACAAAAGTACAGTGTAATAACTTTAAGCCTCCAGTGCACAAACACAAATAATCTACTTTTCTCTGTAGTGTAAGACAAGTTCAGATTGTTAAAATGAGTTGTCCTGGGTTATTAAATATATTTTTAAACATTGTTCGCAACATTGAAAGGGGTTGGGAGCTCCGTGAGGATGTTTTTGGGGGAGAAAAAAAGATACAAGACATTGGAGTCTTGTATCTTTAATATATACAAACTTTGCAAACTTAGCAACTACATCACATTCAGTAAGTTTTTTTCACTGTACTACTACACAAGAATACTCAAGGCAATCCTGTGTGCGCCTTTATATAATCACAGCCACATTATCACACTCTGTTTCAGGTACAGTACACAAGAGTTTCACCAAATGGCAAGAAAAAAGCAAAACAAGCTCTTGGATTTGAAGAATTAGCTGTCCTCGTAGTTTCAATCGTAGCATCTGGACTTGCTTGAGCTCGTCCAGATGCTACGATTGAAACTACGAAGATTACCATGACCTGGATGACTGAGAATCTTCAGACAAGAATTAGCTGTGTAACGGTCACAAAATGCTTTCAATACCAAACTGAGACATTCTAGTTTTTTTCCAATCCTTTCTTTGTGCCTCTTATCTGCCAAATTAAATCATTCATGAGGATGCACTTGGTTGTACATATGAAGAATTCACCACAACTATTATCCTGTTTTCAAAGTGTGAAGCATGAAAGCTAGATTTAATCACACAAGTGTCGGGTCATTATCCCAGATGGATAAAATGTGCAGTTCAAAAAGGCAGAAGCTGTATTCAACATGCACCAAACACTCAGCTCAACTGAATGGAGCCACAAAATGAAAAGACTGAAAGCAAAATGAAGACCGATCTCAACCGACACTGGAAAATTTACTCAAGCAATCCCAACAGTGAAGTGCACAGAGGATGAGGATACAGATTTTTTATCTTTTCAACATATTGTATATTCTCTAAAGAGATATATTTTCATTGTTACATGTAAAATAAAGGCTCTGAGCAACTGAGTCGTTCTTTTATATACATCTCATATAAAGGTCGTTTATTTTACAAGCTGCCCTCTGAGATGCAAAAACAGCATTTCAACTTCAAACTCTCTCAACAGGCTTTACACGTGACAGCATATATTTTAAACACACATAAACTGAGCAACAGCTTCGACTTCACAGTCTAATATCACACCAAATTAAGTTTTCAACAAACTAACAAGTCAGCTCCCTCGACGCTGAAACAGGCTTTGTGAACCTTAAAATGCTTCAAGTTATTCAAGGACATTATATCGGCACTCAACCTCGATGAAACATGCAAATATGTACAGAGGAGACACATTCTTGTATCACAGCAATTCTAAATTAATAATAATAAACGAAACACAACACAAAACAATCAAAATCAGACACGCCAAATGTAAAAAGTGAAAAAAATTGGCACAAATTACTGCCGTGAAATAAGTTTAGCAAACCCACATCTGCATGCATCTGTAAACAATAAATTGCAAATTGCAAACAATAAACCCTTGAAAGAACTCGAGTCACATTTTAGGCAACGCGTCCGGATGCAGGCAGCGCATGAAGCGAAGGATTCAGGTCGACAGGCTCTCCATTTCTTCAAGATTGCTTGTGTCAAGTTTTTTGATTTTCCTGTCTGTGGGGAGAAAAGAGAAGCAGTTAGGATGTGGATTGATGTTCTGTTTAACCCTTTAAGACCTACGGTAGCGCCAACGCTACAATTTGCTTATCTATTGTTCACTGTGGTAGAATTGCAACCAATTAAGACAGAGCGATAATTATTTTTGCATATAAAACCCGAGGACTTACACTTTCATATGACGCATCCAACGTGTCCCAGAGCGCTGCTTCCTTCCACTAATGTGTTGCAGAAATCCAGTATAAAGCGAACTCAACAGAAACATTATAATCTAGACCGCGGGTGTTCACAGCTCTAAGTTCCTACGTCAGAATACACTTCATCACATTGTGAGCATGAACTATGACGTGGTTCCAGACCCTCACCACACACTCCCTACACTCTCCCACACCCACATATATATGGTACCGCTAAAACCCGTGTCTCTGTGTGTTATCGTGGACAGTATTTTGTCACAAGTCCTATCACAGCTCCACTGGTGCTACTGAAGTGTAATGTTCGACTTTGAACTGTGATTGCACCATTGATGTATATAGTGTGTGTGTGTGTATATATATACACACACACACACACACACATATATAGAGTTTACTTTGATGTACATGTCTTTCTGCAAATTGGTTCTTTCTGTATATAGTTATGTCTGATTGTAGATGTATTTTGATTTTTAAAAAAAGCCACTACAGCATGTAACAATGTAAAGATATGCTCTGGCTACTTGTTCTATTGTAGGTCTTAAAGGGTTAATGTGATCATAGTGGAAAAACGACACAACTTACTGAAATGCATCTCAATTTGGTGAATAATCTCCATGCTGTGTTTGCTGTCCACCATATTGACGGCAAACCCTTGTCTACCGAAGCGTCCAGTGCGGCCAATCCTGTGGAGATACGTTTCACTGTCCGCGTTCCCAGCGAAGTCCACGGGGAGGTCAAAGTTGACCACGAGCGACACCTGCTCCACATCAATACCTGTAATCCAAATGAGCACAAACAGGTGCTGAGATATTCATCCTCATCTGCCAGCATCAAGAGGTTTCCATTTTAAAATGTCAGCCGTAATCTTTCTTACCTCTGGAGCACACGTTTGTGGTCACGAGCACCTTCTCTTTGCCGGCCCTGAAGCGCTCGATGACGGCTGCTCTCTGCTCCACTGTCATTTGCCCGCTCAGCACCGCCACCCGATGTCCTTCTTTGGACAGTTCCTCAGACAGCCAACAAGTCATCTTGCGAGTCTGAAGAAACAAAGTGTCAGCGAAAGTGATACGGTTCTTCAGCTGAACATTTAAGTCAGAGAGGTTAATTTGTATTATGTATATGGAGGGTCTTAACCTAACTGTTTGTAAGTTTGCGTAATTAATAATATCGAAGGGTCTTACTTTAATACTTAACTTAGTTACAATTCACGTGTGAATACCAGTGACTGTCTATCAGTGTTAACAGACGTACCACAAAGGAAACATGGTCATTTGTAATCATTATTACTGTGCTGTAGCCTGTTGTCACTCCACTAGCATTCAGTTCATTTTTGAATTGATTTTAAACTCCTGTTGTTTGTTTTTAATGCCATCAATGGCCTGGGTCCCTCCTACTTGTCTGAGATTTTAACTATCCGTGATCGTGGCAGGGCCCTGCGTTCTTCAGGTCAGCTTCTTTTAGAAGTTCCAAGGTCGAGATACAAACAGTGGGGTGATCGTTCTTTTGCCGTCGCTGCTCCCAGACTGTGGAACAAACTGCTACTGATCTCGGCCTTTTTAAATGGAAGCTGAAGACCCACGTTTTTAGATTGGCTTTTAATTCTGTCTAGGGCAGTGTAGTTATTTTGTCTGCTCTATTTTATGTACTTCCGGAAGGCTTTTAATAACCTGCAGCACTATGGCACCTTCCACAGTCAAAACCTGTGCTTTTATGTATTGTTTTTATGTATTGTTTTATGGCTGTGTTGTAAAGCACTTTGGGTACCTTTTAGTTATTGTAAAGGACTATACAAATACAATTTGATTGATTGATAATTAAGTTTGTGCTAAAAACAGCTGACTTACATGGCAGAAGATCATGGCCTGTGCTACAGTAAGGCACCCATACAGGTCACAGAGGGCCATGAACTTGTCCTCCTTGCCCTTACAGTCTACATAAAACTGTTTAATGTTGTCCACCGTCTCTTCTTCACGCTTCAGCTTGATGATATTGGGGTCAGGAACCACTCGCTCTGCAAACCTCCACACAGAGTCCTCAAAGGTCGCAGAGAAAAGGAGCATCTGGCATTCCTTTGTCAGCAGTCTGCATCAGGATGAAGAGAATTGTGAGTAGAGAAGCTTGTTGACCGACATGACAGAATAAAAACTGTTTCTAGTAGGTCTTTAGGTTCCTCTGAACAAAACTCACCGATAGATGCGGAGGCTCTGGTCTTGATGACCCTGCGTGGCAATCATCACATCAGCCTCGTCGAGCACAAACATAGTAATCTTCTTGGGGTCGATGATCTTGTACTTGGTGCACCAGTCGAGGAGTGTGCCTGGTGTTCCGATGACGATGTGGTCCTGCAGTTGAACGCCTCGGGGCACTGAACACAATGCAGACAGACATGTACAGATGCAGCTACATGATGATTAGAAATGCTCTCTTCCTACAGGGGCTGGGCCATCCCATGTCAAATCATCCATTCTTAAAACAAAATACTTTCCAAGATAAGAGAATATTTGATCTACTTGTCCAATATCGTAGATTCGGAATCAATGGCAGTAAGAGAAATAAAGTTCCTGCTTTCTTCTTAAACAGTTTTTGAGACGAGTGCAGCAGATCAGTGAAACTATAAAAATGTGATACAAGCATCAAACTTGGCACAAATACTCCTTAGGGGGTACGTTTTTGAAAAAATACACTGGCCACCTGAAATTCAAGATTTCATTTTTGTATATAAATTGCCTATTTTACCACAGATTCTCACTACAGTAACCGATTTAGTTGATCTTGGTGTTAAAAAGTAGGTTCTCAAGTATGAGGAATCCAAAAATACAACTCTAAGATCTCTTTGGAGCTTCTTTCTACCATTTCTAGCCCAAAATAGTGAAAAATTAACAAACAACAAACATTTTATTAAGAGTGATACATGTACATCTACAACACATATTTTAATTTGACCCTAACCCTAAGACCTACTGCACTACTATAGTATTATGTAGGTTAACCACAGTTCTGTAATTTTGATCCAAAGTCCCAAATAAGGTAAAAATAAGCTTCTTAGTGATTCAGAAGTCCAACAACCAGATTCTGCTGGTCTAAAATGTAGGATTCGGTACCAGAATCATCCATATTGGGTAAGTCTGTGTATATTTATTGTGAAAAGTAATATTTCGGTATTGATTATGGCTGCCATCTTGAAAAAATGGCAGCCATCTTGAATTTCAGGTGGCCAATGAAAGATTCACCTGAAAAAGCATGCTAAAAGTGAGTCTGTGTGCAATTTCTTAACATTCTTTATCTTGGAAATACTTGATATATCAAGTTAAAATTTCACCAATGCCATTTTAAATATCCATAGCTTATGATAACAAGAATGACAGATGGTCCAGCAGAAGGCCCCTGATGATTAGAGATGGAACAACCCTTTTACAATCATGGTCATCTTCTTACTTCTGTTCCCCCGAATGGCGTATTGCACTTTGACATCTGGACAAAATTTCCCCATTTGCTCAATTACTTGTCCAATCTGCAGTGCGAGCTCGTACGTCGGCGAGATACAAAGGCACTAGAAGACACAGTTGTAAATGTTAAGTGAACTTGAGGATCTGATTAAGGGACGCCAGCTGGCTCTGAGGAGTCTCTGAGGATGTTCTGCTTACCTGAGTCCAAGCATTGGCAGGGTTTACATGGCTGAGCATGGCCAGAGAAAAAGCAGCCGTTTTACCTGTGCCAGACTGTGCCTGGGCGATCAGATTCAGAGGTCTGGAAGCAGAGAAAGTACACAAATAGGGAAGTGAATTAGTCACAGGCAAACCTGCGATTATAGAACCTTTTGTTAGGAGTTTATGGAAATTACATATGACAATAATTACAGTCCATTTCAGAGCTGAAATTATCTGCTAGTACAGTGGTTCTCAACTGGTCCAGCCTCAGGACCCACTATGTCTCTATTAATAACGGTCGCGACCCAAATTTTTAAAGTTTGCTCTTCCTCTCAACAAATTAAGGTTTATTTGGGAGTAGTCTCAACTTGTCTCATTTTGATACAGCTAGTGAAATTTTGGCTTATTTTTTGCTCATTTTGGTATATTTGGACACTTTTGCCAAGTTTTGGGCATATTTTGTCCCATTTTGACAGATTCTGAGCACATTTTGGTCTATTTTTGGCACGTTTTAGCATAAATGTCTCCACTAAGCTGGCAGAGCCACATCAAGGTTAATAGTGGACAACTACTGGTGTCACCACCACTAAATATCCTGCTATCGAAAGCAAACTGTGTCATAAGAAACACGTCCTTTAAAATAAAAGACTTTATACCACTACTTTCTTTTGGGGGGGACATGCTTCTGCGACCCACTAAAAATGACTTCGCAACCCACTTTTGGGTCCCGACCCACCAGTTGAGAACCACTGTGCTAGTATACATTAATTATCCACCACCCTCTGCACAGCACCATCATCAGGCAGAGGAGTGTGTTCAGTGACAGGTGCTCCACTGGCAGGCTGAGGAAGTTGTTTGTCCCACAGGCCATACGACTCTTCAACTCCTCCTCACACAGAAAAACTTTCCATCTGCACTTTATTTTGACACTGCTGGCTAACCTGATGCACATACATGTACATAAATGGACATATCTGATTATTTTTGCACATCACTAATTTGCACAGTTTTTATTTTTATCTCATCTTTCTGTATTTATGTTTCATTTCTGTATATATTGTTATATTCTGTATGTTTAATATGCTGCTGGTTACTTACATTTCCCTTGGGATCGATAAAGTACCTATCTATCCATCTATCAGCAGTTATTTAGTTTGGACTTATTTGTTTAAGAAAAATGCCCCATGTTTGGATCCAGGATCTAAAAATGTGAGATGTGTTGTTTTAATTGGAATCTCATTACAGTAAAATGAATATTTGTTGGTTAGACAAAGGGCTGCACGGTGGCTCGGTTGTTAGCACTGTCGCCTCACAGCTAGAAGATTCGCATCCCGGTTAGGACGCCGGGGGTTTTTCTGTGTGGAGTTTGCATGTTCTCCCTGTGCAGCGTGGGTTCTCTCCAGGTTCTCCGGCTTCCTCCCACAGTCTACTACTGCAGATTCTTATATTTCGCATTTGCTTCCAACGTAAGAACTTTTTAATATTCCCATTCATAATATCAGCTCAATAATTGGAGCTGTGAAAACTATCTTTAGTGTTTGCTTGGTGCCCTTTTGGTTTAATGACAGCTGCACTCGAGCTGCATGGTTTCCAGCAGTTTGTTGAAGCCAGATAAATCATGTTATCGCACCACGTTGTGACAATGTTCTGAAGGGCTTCTTGCCGTGTCAACAATGTTCGGCTTTGTCTGTCTTCAAGTGCCCCCCATAGGGCTGAGGTCAGGTGACTGTGGAGAGAAGTCCATGGCAGTCAGCACTCCGTCGCCTTCTTTGCTCTTCAAGTAGTTCTTCATCATCCTGCCGCAGTAGGAATTATTGTCCACAAAGAAGCAAACCAGAGGGTGGAGGTCCTCGGTCAGGGAGGAGTCGATTGGCTACAGGTGTCCAACTAGAGTAGCAAAACTTCCCTACACTTGAATATTCCCAGCGGCATGTTTTACTCACTGAGGTATCACTCTCTCTTCTGTCAGATCCCATTATGTTACTGCCACTAATCTTAAACTATCTCATCTTATTCTAAATAGGTTTTCAGGAAGTTGTCTTTAGTCTAGTGCAGTAATTTAATGCACAGATGTATATATGTGTGAAAACTGCTGCTGCAACAACACTGCAATTTCCCCTAGGGCAGTGGTTCTCAACTGGTGGGTCGGGACCCAAAAGTGGGTCGCGAAGCCATTTTTAGAGGGTCGCAGAAGCATGTCCCCCCCCAAAAAAAATTGGTGGTATAAAGTCTTTTATTTTAAAGGACGTGTTTCTTATGACACAGTTTGCTTTCAATAGCAGGATATTTAATGGTGGTGACACCAGTAGTTACCCACTATTAACCTCTAGATGTGGCTCTGCCAGCTTATTGGAGAAATTTATGCTAAAACATGCCAAAAATATACCAAAATCTGTCAAAATGGGCCAAAATATGCCCCAAACTTGGCAAAAGTGTCCAAATATAAGAAAATGAGTAAAAATAAGCCAAAATTTTCCCAAGCTGGATCAAAATGTGTTGAGACTACACCCAAATAAACCTTAATTTGTTAACAGGAAGAGCAAACTTCAAAATACCACTGCCCCAGGGCCTCAGGACCCCCTATGTCTCTATTAATAACGGTCGCGACCCAAAGTTTGCTGTTCTTGTTATCAAATTAAGGTTTATCTGGGTGTAGTCTCGATGCATTTTGATACAGCTTGGGAAGATTTTGGCTTATTTTTTTTGCTCATTTTGGTATATTTAGACACTTTTGCCAAGTTGTGGTCATATTTTGTCCCATTCTGACAGATTTTGAGCACATTTTGGTTTATTTTTGGCACGTTTTAGCATAAATGTCTCCAATAAGCTGGCAGAGCCACAT
>OMNN01052897.1:0-11603 GCA_900302755.1 Chromis chromis
ACTTTAACAGAATGTTGTTTATTTGTATCCAGATTACAAAACACCTTTCTATGTATTTCATCATTCCCCCAAGCCTGCTTATTATGTAAAATTAGATGCATGCACCACGGTGTAATGTAATAATTTCATTGTAAATCTGAAAAACTAATTACAATCTGCTAATCGTAATGTAGTGCTTCCCTTCTTGCAGGAGGTGAACAGTTTACAGTGGGAGTTCAACTTCCATCAGGTACAAATGAAGAAGTTGGAGCAATCCTGGGAGCAGAAATACAACAGGTTGGATTTGCTGTGCATATGCTCATTTTGGTAGTATTGTCATTGATTCTACTATAACTGTGCTTTTGTTATTATTGTTGTGAGTAGACTGTTGAGTGAGAACCAGACTCTGACTGACAACATGAAGGAAATAGCCACCGAGATCCAGCAGCTCCGAGCAGAAAACTCTGGTAAATGATGAATAATGTAGAGTAATTTTGAGGTCGCCTGGACATGTTGGCTCCTGTGATTTCATCTAAGAAGTGAAGTGAATCTGTCTAGAAGGCAATGTATAGAGTTGACCTCATGCAGCTCCTAACCACCAGTGTGTCATTAACATCTTGCGTTAAAAAAAAAGTTTTTGTACAGCATTCAACCATCTCATGATCTTTATTAGCAACAGGGTCATAATAGAGATTGCATGTGTGTGTGTTTGCAGCTCTAAGTCGGCAGTACTTGGAGGTCTTCTCTATGCTGAATGTAAAGGAGCAGAGAGTTTACCAAGGAACCCAACCTCAGTACGGCCCAGAGAGAGACGCCAGTGTTTTGGAGGTGAGAGAGCATTGATCCACATTACAGAGAATGACTCCTACAAACTGAACACTTTCCTGTCAAAGTAAACATCACAAAACTGTAGGAACCAGAAATAATCCTGCATTCTTAGAGCGAAGTGCTCTATTGGAAATAAGGTCTTTAAGATTAGATGGAGCTTGGTTGTTTAGAAGTTTGTATCTGAGAAGAAAGACTTTAAATTCTGTTCTTGTTTTTACAGGGAGTCAATATAGAGAAGACAATATGAGAGAAATATGATCTCTCTTACTGGTTCCTGTCACAACTCTGGCTGCAGCATTTGTATAGCTGGAGGTTATTTAGAGAATAATTGGGACATCGTGATAATATGGATATACAATAGCACAACAGGTGAAAGAAGGCCATCCTAGGGATTTGTTTTTTGTGTGTGAGTTATATCACATTACATATTCTGATCAAAACTAACTCCAAGGTTATTTCACCATAAAACTAGAGGCCAAGGCAAAACCATATAGAGTAAGTATCTGGTTAGATAGTGTGTTTATGAGGTGTTAAGGGCCAAATACAATTTATAACACAATACAAGAAACAAGAAAATTACAGGTCACCCAGGCCTCTATGTTTTTAACACATACTTAAAGAACTGATTTGTTTCATCTGGCTTTATAGGTAAATATAGTTGGGTGTCATCTGCATTGCAATTGAAGTTTGCACAGTCTTTCCTAATAATATGCCTTAGGAAAGCATGTAACTAACTCTTGTGTGTGTATGTGACAAATCATCATTGACCTGAACAAACTGCAGTCAGACCCCTGCAGGTTTATATTACATAGATACTGTTTGGGTCATTTTGACCCTGCAGTCAAAGTGGAGGCTAAAAGGGGTAAGAAGTCAAATACTATTTGTTTATTTGCAACTGTGAGACATATTTCACCCCAAATGGTTGTACAGTTTGTTCAGGCGATTTATTTCCAAGGAATTTCAACTGATGGAAATTTGCTCTCCCCATTTACTCTGCCCCTTAAAACTCTTGCTTTAACAGAGTGAGTGAGTGGTCTCCAATGTATCGGATGGTACCGGATGGCACTGTTCTCAAACAATTTAGCATCAGAATCAGTAGTTATGGACAGGTTAGTGAAGACCTTCTCACTGACCTGACTAGGGTCCTGGACCTATGGGGGCAACAAGCTGCTGAGAGAGCATAGAGGAAGAGGAGAAGTCAGGGGTATATATAACTATTGCAAATTGTCAGTCACTGTAAGACTTAACTAATTTTGCAACAGCTTTTTCAAAGATTTTAGACATGAAGGAGAGTTTGAGCATAGTCTGTAGTGGACCTAAACACTTGGATCACGAGTAGGCTTTTTCAAGTAGATGTTAATTCACAGCGACATTAGAAGCCTGCAGTACATAGCCTATTAATAAAGTTAGACTGATCCGATCTAATATAGAAGTGTTAATTAAGGGGAAAATGTCTTTGAACACTTTAGTTGGTACAGAGTATAAAAGACACACGGATAAAGACATGGTTTAGATGAAGCAACTATCAATGTTACCTGAGAGAGATCTACAGGAAAGATGCAGTCCAAATAGAAATCAGGTCCCCTCCAAAGCCACTATACTTGATGACACATCTGCGACAGTTGTAGGAAGGATGTGATGGATCTTTTGTCTTTTGTCTGATACAATGATCAATTATATTAGCAAAACTGTATCCTTTTAGTCACCTATTTCCTACACTCTCTGTAGGTTGTGTGTAAATTTGTTGGTCTATTTTTTCGTACTTTGATCACATAAGAGATTATTTAGGAATGTGAACTATATAAGCAAAATATAAACTCAAATAATAAAACCTTTACACAGTTTTTCTGAATCAGACGACTTCTTATACTAACTGATAATTGTTTGACTAAACTAACAGTAACTGTGTTAAAATAGCAAAACATTACATACATATTAAATAATTATGCGTTACTTATTATTAGCGCACATTAAGTACAATTTATTAGTGACTGATACTTGTACCCAGTAGATGACATAGGAGTCTTTCTGTGTGTTTTCCAGATGGCAGTGCTGGGGGCCTGCCGGTGTCATGGTGTTACTGAAGCTTGTCCATGTAGTCGGATTGCTGCTGCCAGCAGGAAGCAGCTCGTTCAAATGCAACAGGAGGTAAAGTACATCTAACCTCTGCCAAGCTCCATCTTTTTCTCCTTTTTGTTCAAAGTCATTGTTCTTTATAAAATGTAACATCAGTTCTGGTTTTCTTATCTGCTCTGCTTTAACTTGGTTTGTAGGGTGTAAAAGTAAAAGTATTTAAAAAATGTAAACTTGACACAGGTCACAGGCAACATAGAGAGCAATAAATATAAACAATTAATAGCAAAGAACATAAAACAACAAGGTCTCAACAGTGCGGCACCTGCAGTAGCACCAGCGGCTTAGCTTTCTCTTAGTTCCTTTGTGTATTACCTCTGCTTGGTAGTATACTAAGTAGGACAGCATTTCAGTTACGATTATTCACAGTTATTGTCTATATGTGAACACCATATAGTCTGCAGAGTTGACACAACTTCACTCCTGCCAGAGATTATCCATACACTGGAGCATCTTGGACTGCCCATACCACCAGCAAGATGGCGCAAGTGGTGGAGGGAGAGAATGCAAAAGTGGGGCAAGCGGGTGGGAGTACGGGCCAGTCTCAGCACTGCCAAGCCTCTTCCTCGAGACACCAGATCTCTTGTCAACAAGCTGGATGAGGACAGTGCAAGAATCATGCCCTACTGTGTGACTATCATCACAGAGACGTGGCTCATACCTCACATTGTTATCAAGCCAGCAGGCCTATATGTTTACAGAGTGGATCACGCAAGAGACTCCGGTAAAAACAGTGGGGGAGGTCTGCGTATCTTTGTGAACAATAAATGGTGTACAACTCCTCTCCCTCATTCTGACCCCAACTTACAGACCACTGATCTGCAGAGTAAAACCCATCAACAAAACAGTACACATCTGGTTTGAGGAAGTCACCTCAGTGAAGACCTGGATGAATATGCTTGCTAAGTCCTGGGATATGTCTACTACTGCACTGAAAATGTCACAACTCAAAAGACAATTGTAGTGTTTCATAACCAGAAGCCATGGTTCAATGCCAGTGTGAGGGCGCTACTGCGAGAGCAAGATGCTGCCTTCAGGTTCACGAGATAAGCAGGCCTACACTGAAGCACAGGGGAATCTCTGCAGAGGTATCAAGTACGCTATGTGCAAATACAAGCAGCGCATCTAATTACAGTTCAACAGCAACAACTCCTGATTCATGTGGAACGGCATCAAGGCACTGACGGGCTATAAAACCACCAAGACCCTGCCTTGTGATGATGCCACACTGCCCAATGCCTTAAACCACTTCTTTGTCCACTTTGACACAAAGAGGGAGGAGGCTTCTCCAATCTTCACCTCAGCTGACAACAAGCCTACACTGGTCACTGAGCAACATAAAATGAAGACTGTCATGAGGAAAGGTCGATGCGAGCAAGGCAGCTGGTCCAAACGGAGTACCCAGGCAGGTACTGCAGGTATGTGCTGACCAGTTTACAAGGGTGTTAACCAACACCTTTAACATGTCACTACAACAAGCTGCACTCCCAACATGCCTGAAGATCTCCATGATTGTACCAGTGCTCAAATAATCTGCTGTCAGATGTCTGAATGATTAGGGGAGAGTGGGGTAAGATGAGCCAGTTTTTACTTGAGGTGTCTTTACAAAAATAAAACATGTACATGTACTTATGGATGTGGAGCATCCCTGGAAATAATTGGTTTGGATATAAAATAAATTGTTTTAAAAATATGTCTTTCCAAAAAAGTGTTTTCTTGGCTCAACTTGGCCCCGGCAAGGGGTAAATTGAGCCTTTGGAGAAAATATGTCAGGGTAAATTGTGCTATCAGTTATGTTGAAGTAAAATGGAAAATATAATACCTCATATAATGCTATATCAAAGCAAGATGAATTAAATACCAAATGACATCTTAAAAGTTGTATTTAAAGATAAAATGTACAACTTTAAAGGCCATTTTCCTTCAATAAGGCCCACAGATGACACATTTTGGAACAAAATCATGTTCAAAACAAATGTTACTGACATTTTTACAAAATTGGGCTACTATTCAACATATATAAAGATTACAACTTTAAAGGCTGCTTGTCTTCAACGAGGCCTACGTATTTCACATTTTCATAAAAAAATCAAGTTAGAAAGAATAAAATTGATTGCAATTGTCATAGAACTGGGTTAATACAGAACATCCCACTTATCAGTGCCTCACTTACAATTTTCTTTTGCAACATGGAGGGAGAGACAGCATGGGACCAATAATAAACCTTAACAAGACAACATACTGTCCAGCCCTGCACTGCAGGAAGTAGTGCTGCATATTGCAATTTCAGAGTTCACTGAGATTTTATGTACATTTCAGTAACAACCTGTAAATTGGAGGTGTTCTAAAACTTTTGACTGGTGGTCCATATATATTTGCGACTAAATATTTGTGCATTTTCATTTACCAGAGCACTGAACAGATCTGTGTCTATGGGTGTATGTATGTAGTGTTTTTCCCACTTGCATTCTGCGTGACATCACTGATCAACTGCTGTGTGAGTTACTGCTCCTGGTTTCTCTGCTTCTTTCTGCTGCTTTGAGGTCACTGAGCTTCCACTGCCTGCTGTGTTAATTGTGCCATGCAGCCCTAAACTCAGCCTTTCTGTAGTGTGTCGCTGAACTGTATACTGAGTCACTACAGCTGTGTTCCATTTTAACGTCATGGCATTTTATGTTCAAGGCGAGTACTGCATATATTAATGGGATTTGTTATGCATTTTAACTGAGTTATATTTGCCTACAATTACATGGTGTCTTTTGGGATGTATTAACACTTAGAACCCAACCGACACATTATGCGTACAAATTCATATCCCCCTTTCTAAGTATTATTAATAAGTATTAATTGTAGTGACGTGGAGCACACATCAAATGAAACTGCAAGAATTGCACTTTCTATCAATTGCAGTTGCTTGTATGTGTGACAGTGTTGCTGAGAAAAACTATTTTGAATTTACATCAAATGTAATAATAGTTACAACTTGCATCCAGCTCTGTGCCCATCTCCACACCTTTTACTCTTGATTAAATGACTCATTAACTTGTCATTACATTGATATGGACACATATCAAAAAATTAGCATTATGCTTGTCATATATTTGTACCTACCAAAGTAACCACATTATGAAGTCAGATCAAACTTCTGCAAAGTAATATCTTTACTAATGTCTTCATCCATCCATACTCCTGTTTGTGAGCTAAATCAGTCATGAAGTCCCTGTCATTTATTACATTTATAACGTAGGCCCAGCATATATCAAAGCAAACAGAAGAACTTAGCAGAGACCTGTACGATAAAGCAAGTTCAGCATTCTAAGGATATCTTTTCATGATCTGGCTTAGACAACCACAGTCATGCGAAGTGGTCAATGCGAAGTTGATCATCATCTCATTAAGCCAACCCCACGGTGTCTGAATCCAGCTATGAGCACGCTCACATTAAAGAAGTGGTGACGACAAACAACCATTCTCAGTCATGGACAAGTCTGAAACTGCATATTTCTCATAAGAATAACAAACTAACATCCTACAACAAAGAGGAATCTAAAAAATATAATACAGGCTGAAAGCAACACAGGTGCTGCAGTCGAAGCAGGAAGGAAAGCCGGCAACAAAATGCTGACTTTGTGAATGTGCAAGTTAATAGGCTTATCAGTATTACTGTCCCATGATTAAAGCATGAGTAGATCTGACTCTAAATACTGCTGTTCATTCTACTAAGTTAATGTGTTACTCAGATGTATTCTCATAGAATGTAACTTTAACCTTAAGTCTTCCAGGAATGGTGATGTCATTTTCCAAGGCAACTGATTGGTCAGATTTATACGTGTATCTGAAACATACATGTAACTTTCCCTGAAGCATGTCAGTCAAAGTCAGAGTTAGTGTCTGTGTGTGTTTTCCAGCTTGATGCTCAGCGTTCAAGGAGAGAGGAAGCCCTGATGGTTGCAGATGCTTTTCGCATTGCCTTCGAACAACAACTGAGGAAACGAAGTGAACAATTCCTACTACTGGCCGAGGCCAATATCCTTAAATCCCATCACTGTAAAGAAGGCAAGTCTGCTATTAGCACAGTATGCCACATCAAAGTGGATGGTTAAGTCCCCCACCAGGGAATGGATAATACCCTTAGTCTAAACTAAATTCAGGTCTACTGTACAGTTTTCACTAAAAAGGGCTCTGATTTATTTTTTTTATTCACAGACTTACCACAATATGGTACTTGGAACTGAAGTTGTTCAAATTTAGTGGAAATTATTCATTTCTAATGTTCAGAAACAACATGAATGGAACACGAATACAGCAGGTTAATTTAGACAGTGAAAGTAAAGGGAAGATGCTTTCAAAACATTGAATCTGTCACATAACTTAACACAAAGAGCAATGAAGGTAACAGTAGAGAGAGAACCAAATAGACCTAAATCCAATCATTCCTTTTTTCCACACTAATGTGCAGTTTTTGCCAGTATAGCTGTGTTTTGTGGATTTAGGCTGTCTCAGTGTCTTCTGTCTCTATTGGTGCCACTCAAATGTGAGTACAGGTTTTCCCTATCAAAGTCAGGGATTTGCTGTTATTTTGTTTAACACTGATTTTGCTATAAATATAAACCCTCGACTTGATTGCCTCATAGTTTCTGTTTTTTGGAACCATTAGAACAATACCTGTCTCTCCCCCCAGGTCTTAACAGGACTCCTTTAGTCAGTGTGAGCCAGAGGCTGAGGGGGTTGCTACCTTCCAGTTTGGAGATGAAGATGCCTGAGGATCTTTTCGAGACTCTCCACAAACTGCTGGACTTGGTTAGTATCTTCTCTAACATCGAAGGGCCCGTTATCTGGAGATCATAACATAGACACTTACTGAAATTCACTGGGGATTACTAGGGGAGTTTTATTCAGCAGTTAACCCAGTTAAAGCGCTTAATCACATCAACAGACATTTCGAAGCGCTTTCACAAGGAGAGAAAACATAGAACCCAACAGAACCCTTTCCAAAGCAAGCAAAAGCAACAGTGGCGGGGAAAAACTCCCTCATGAGGAAGAAAAGTTCTCAAAAACTTCGTCTTCAGGAAGAAACTCCGGGCGGACCCAAGACTCAAAATAATTTAACTCTAAAGTAGAAAATACACCCAACACCCTCTGCTTCACAGTTAATCTGAAGACCTCAGTCTGCTTCAAATTAAGTAGCTAATGCCACCTGCTGACCACATTTAAAGGCAGAAGTATTTGTACCTGTTCTAAATGCCAGAGGCTGAACATGACAGTACATAAATAAAACTGAATAGAATTTTTTTTTACTAGCATACAAATGAATTTGTATGAAAAGCGGACCAATAACTGTCATATTACAGAGCTTCCTGCATTCTTAAATGTGTTTCAGTAGCGTGTCCTTCATTCACCTGTTTATTATCGAACATATTTTGCCTTATTTTCTAGAATTAAGTACGTACTATGCTGTCCATTATGGGTCAGCATAAAGCCAGTTTTTGGAGCTGATGTTGCTAAACCTTGTAAATGGTCTTTATGTCAGTGTTACTAAGATTTCTTTTATCTCCAGAGAGAATGATTTTTTCCCCTGGTACTGATGGTGTGTTTCTTGCTGTAGCTAAATGACAAGGAGGAGGCCCTGGCCCATCAGAGGAAGGTGAGCATCATGTTAGCCCACAGTGCAGAGGAGCTGCAGAGACAGTTGCATCTAGATTCACATTGTCAACCGTCAGACAAATCAGAGTCCAAGATCAAATCAAAGCAAGCACTGGGCCCATCAGTGAACCAGAGCCAATCTCAACAAATATCTGATGCCTCAGAGTCTAAGATAACAGAAGTCTCAACCAACATTCAAGCACAGCCTAAACAAGAGCTGTCAGATTCTCAGCTTCAGCTGGGCCAACCACCACAACTGTCAGAGTCCAGGACAGAACTGCAGCAGCTGTCAGACCGATCACAGAAACATTCAGCTACT
The DNA here is from genome assembly GCA_900302755.1 of Chromis chromis. NCBI lineage: Eukaryota > Metazoa > Chordata > Actinopteri > Pomacentridae > Chromis > Chromis chromis. Next base: position 8,903 of record OMNN01052897.1, read on the forward strand.
GTCTCATCAAAACAGCCACAAGTCTGAAATTTAGCTGACCAATCAGAATCCTGATCCATCCACACGATCTACCAGATGCCATGCCTCAGCCACAGACACAGCAGTGGTGGAGGTTTAAGTTAAAAGAACAAAGTATGATATGGATGTATCCGAAGTGTATGATTTGGCCTGACTATTCACTGCTGTGCCAGCAACTACTTGAGCCCAAATAAATGTGGCCCTCAGAAAAGAGGAGTAGTAAAGCTAAAAGTAGCATTACATAAACTGTAAACTCACCAAGACAAAAAGGATGCGATTGAACTTTCATGAATTCTTTCCCGTGCAATATGTGAGCCATTTTCTGCTGGTGCTTACCTTATGCACAACTTGATTTCTGTTGTCGGTGTTGAGCTACAAATATACAGTATGTAACTTAGAAGGCTCAGGGTCAGCAACGTAACTTATGTCCTCCTGCTCCCCTCCATGACACTCAACATTGACATGAAGAGGGACACAACTGGGTGAAGTTTTAACATTGTCCTTTGAAATGAGCCAGGCCAGTTCAGAGTTGATCACTGTGCAATGCATGCTGGTTAGATTTCTATCTGACTTGAACCCAACTTGCTCTGAAAATGTAGGCAATAATCACACCACGATGGGAAACGCCTCACTCTGACCTGCTCTTATAGTCAACTGACTTAGATGTCAGTTCAACAATGATGTTTTTTCCAAACTTTTAATCTTTATGAATTGGAATTTGAAATTTTATTGGCCTGATTTAAAGGTTTATTCTATTAACAGAATAAATGTTGTATGGTTCATGATGAATGTTTTTAGTCTGAGAGGCTAAATAAATTCATATTACAGATCATAAACTGTATACAATATATAATAGTTGTAGTCTATTGCATATTAACATTGGACTTACTTAATTGTTGAAGCACTGATTGTTCACAACATTAAAACCACCTGCCTAAAATTGTGATGGTCCACCTTGTGTCATCGAAACAGCTCTGACCCATGTGAGCATGGACAGAGGCCCTCAGGGGTGTCCTGTGGTGTCTGGCACTGGGATGTTGGCAGAGTTTTTTGCAAATGCCAGACGAACCTTTGGTCAGGAGTGGTTTGTGTCTTGCAACTGTCCCATGGATGCCATTTTTGCCCAGTGTCTTCTTCTCTCAGTTAAGGCCAGTGACGCCTGCAGTTCTTTTGATGTTCATCTGGGTTCTTTTGTGACCTCCTGGATTAGATGTTGACGCGTTCTTGGATAAATGTTGGTAGGCCAGCCACTCCTGGGAAGGTTCACCACTGTTCTATCCTGCTATCCCCTCCCCCATCATCTTCAGTCCCAGCCCAACCGGTCGAGGCAGATGGCCACCCTCCCTGAGCCTGGTTCTGTCGGAGGTTTTTTTTTCCCCCCCTCCTTATCCAAGGGGTTTTTTGGTTCCTTCCCACCGTTGCGGACTGCTTGCTTATAGAGAATCCAAAAGTGATTTAGATTTTTGGGTTTTCTGTTTCTGTTTCCTGTATTGTTCTTCCTTACGATGATAAGCGCTATGTGATAACATATGATGTAAATATGCACTATATAAATAAAATTGAATTGAATTGAATTGAATTCTATGTTTCCTCCATTTGTGAATAAAGTCTCTCACTGTGGTTCTCTGGAGTCCCAGAGCCTTAGCAATGACTTTGTAACCCTTTCAGACTGATAAATGTCAATGACTTTGTTTTGCATCTGTGTTTGAATCTCTTTAGAACGTGGCATCATGTGCTGCATTTTGAGACTACTACTACCACTACTACTTCACAATGCCAGACAGGTTCTATTTAGTGATGTTTAGATTCAACAAGCCTGGCAGTAATCATATGTGGGTGTGGCTGGTGAAATGGAACCCAATTTTCGAATGAATATGGTCATTTGGTAGATTGGTAGCAATTACTTTTTCACATAGGGTCTGGACCGCATTTTTCCTTCAATAAATGAACATTTAAAAACTGCATTTTGTGTTTTCTTGGGTTATCTTTGTCTTTGTTTTAAAATTAGTTTGATGATCTGAAACATTTAAATGTGACAAACATGTAAAAATAGAAGATTTCTGTAGGTTGCTTTTTTCCACAGCACTGTACTTGGTTTATGGGCCTGCTGTGTCAGTGCTCGGTCTGCCAGATGGTCAGACTTGCCAGCCCAGTCCAGCCCATGTGTCCACAATAATGCCCATACCTTGGGAGAAACTTTTTAAACTCTGTGTTGCTGTTAAAACTTAAGCCTGGTTCCACATAAGAATTTTAATCGAGTTTCAATGTTTTTTATTATTCATTTTGAGAATCAAAAGCAAAGTCATGAGTGATTAGTGTAGTAGCGGGAAGGGCTCCTCTTCAGGTTTGAGAGAAGGATAGGAATGTCCATCAGTCATCCTATTTGCTCTGTGCAAATGCCTGTCATGTCTTACACTGACAGAAATAAAAATTGCTAGTGGATGTTGGACAAACAGTTTTAAATAGTTTATGTGGGAACAAATGTGATGCTCTATGACTGTTGTAGGGGAATCAACAGGTGAATGAATTGGTGTAGAAAATGTTTTACTTCATTGATATTTTTTTAATCCTACTTTCTTCCAACAGACCTACAGCCTTGCAAATCTTGTTATAACCATTTTCCTCTTATTTATCACGTCCAGCATGTCCTCTCCATGCTCTACCTACAAGACAATTACCACCG
>OMNN01052898.1:0-13778 GCA_900302755.1 Chromis chromis
TCTATCAATATTATTTTGTATAGATACATACTTATATATACATTATATGCTTATTCTCTTTTACCATTTTTACTTATTTATTTACTTCTTTATTTTATTTATTGATTATTATTTTTATATCACTACTATTATTTCTACTACTACTACTACTAACAATAATATATTTTTTAGCGTTGTTTTGTTGTTTTACCCAGTTTTTTTCCTTTTCTTTAATTTGATATGGCATATTTGATGCTTTTATTATTTTATTTGTATTCAGTTGTAAATATTTTAACATGCTTAACTTTTCTTCTCCTCCGATCTTTTTCTTTCTGTTTGGACGGACTGGCCTTCTGTTGTCTTCTTGAATATCTGTTTTCTCTGTCTGTAAAGCACATTTAAAAAAAAAAAAAAATGTCAGGTTTTATCTCCTTCTGGTTTCCGGGTCCAAATGAGGTCAAGTCTGTAGTGTCTACAGTTGGCCACAAGATGTCGCAGTTGTCCCTCCTCTCTATATTACATCCATAAATTAGTTTGATTTTATGCATCTTTTTTTTGACCTGACACTTGATCTGAGGATATTTTGGTGCATCATAGCAACTGATCTTCATTGATCTCTCCTCTGGACACTGGTTTTGTCTGGACGTGGTGAGCTGATGCAGCTTTTAGTTTGTGCGTTGGACACATCTGGTGGTTTGCCTCAGGGCCTACAAGCTTGAATTTAACCCAATCTTCTTCTTTGCTTCACATTATAACCAAATACTCTATTTTACATATTTCAGTACATTTATAACTTAGCTTTAGCTCTGCCGTTGAACTGAGGCAGGACAAACTAATATGAAGATCAAAAATTCTGATCACAGCATAAAATGACTTGGTGATGTGATTAAGAGATAAGAGCAAAACAAACACACTATCCTGTTTCTGCTTCCTCTTTGTGTGGCTCATGTCCTTGTCCCTGCCCTGAAAGTAAACATGACTTTGGAACCATTAGGCTGCAGGGTTTCATTTTCAGTGCTGCTTAGTGCTTGTTCTGCACCACACTGCAGAAGGGAAGATTATAATAGACTATTTTATATTAGGCTTATTTATTTATTTAAACTGCACTATCCTATATTTCATTGATAAATTTAGTTACTTTACAGATAATAATTAATAATGAAAAAAAAATCACAGAATATTTTTTATTGTTATAGGTGGAATAAGACATATACACACATATATATTTATAATATGCATATATTTTATAGATATAATATAGATATATAAGATATATATGGTTGATTTTTACTTGTATTTAATTCATCAACTCTACAATATTTATTTTACAGTAAGTAAATAAATAAATAAATAAAATTGCGCGTTTGAGAGTTTAGCTGTTGTTGCGTAAAAGGCATCAAATATCACGGAGGCGCATCCCTCCTGCTTTACGCATCAGTCTGATACAGGAACGTCCTGTTATTTTCCACAAGTGAGGAGGAGTTTATGGAAACCTATGATTCAGCTTCCTCCGGCCAGTGATGGGCGTTTCCTTCTCAACTTCTCTGAAAGGTGTGGCGAGTTTGGAATACTGCGAAATTCTTGCTCTGACATCAATCCGCTCATTTCACTGAGGTAAGAGGAAAAATGCAATTTTCTCACTTTTGATCGCCGTCTTTACTCTAGGTCTGTGCTCGATGTTTGGTTTCTTTATCCTTTAGACTGCAGTCGTCGTCATTAAAAGGCTACAGGCTTAATTTTTCTGCAGTTTTGTTTGCGCACACGTGTCTACTTTGACTGTCAAATCTGGAGAGTTACTGTGGAGGACATTTAGTAGAATAACGCAGTGGTTTTGTCAATGATACCCTAACTGGGTGTCCAAAGTGCTGCTATAGAAAGCGAGACGACTAATGGAAATTAGCAGAAAACCACTCAGAAGCAGTCATATATAATAGATTAGATTATTGTACAGTAAAGGTGCTGATATAGTGCTTCTCCTTCTCCTTAGTGGAAGTTATCTCTACAAACACAACAATGACGACTGATGTTTGGGTGAGTAGCTGTACACAATTTGTGAGATTGTGCTGTATGCTTTGTGTATATATATATATATACCTATCAGGCATAACATTATGACCACCTGCCTAATACTGTGTTGGTCCCCCTTATGTTGTCAAAAATGCTCTGAACCATTGGGCATGGACAAGAGCAGTGGTTTTCAACTGGTCCATGCTTCTGCAACCCTTTAAAAATGGCTTTGTGACCCACTTGGGTCCCGACCCACCAGTTGAGAACCACTGGACAAGAGGACCTCTCAGGGTGTCCTATGGGGTCTGGCACCAGGACGTTGGCAGTGGCCCATGATCAATGTTATTCACTTCACCTGTCAGTGGTCATAATGTTGTGACTGATGGGTTAGGATTTAAGCTAATTTGTTTTATGTGTATTGTAGGATGACTTGGACCTTCTCTTAGACTCCCCGTCCTCACTCACTGTGACAGTAAGTTGGACATACTCTTGATCAGTTTATGGACACGATGACGCTAAGATTATGATCACTATTGTTTCATGTACAGAGTATAAAGTAAAAACGCAAGCTCTATGTTGTCTACAATTGGAACATTATTGTTTGTGAATGATTTCTGTGTGTTTTTTGTGTTTCCCAGTCCAACACAAGAGGAACTGTGAAGGACAAGGCAAACTTTAAAGCGGAAGAAGATGTTTCTGCACTAAGGAAGGCCATAGAGGGCCTCGGTAAGCTATTAATAATAATAATAATTATTATTATTATTATTATAAGCTATTAGGTTAACATTATTAGCACATTTTTCTTAGATTTAGATTAGACAAATATGCAAAGCACTTCCATCACTAAATATGCACAGGTGTCACATAACTGATGTATGATGCAAATGCAAGTCATTTAAAAAATTTTATTTGCATACAAGAACGCATTAAGTCTTTTTTTTGGTGTTGTCGTCTTTATAGGTACAACAGAAAAGACACTAATTGAGGTGTTGACCCAAAGAAGTAACGCCCAGCGTCAGCTCATCGCCAAGGCTTACGAGAAAGCCTCAGGAAGGGTATGTGAATGCACTTATATTAAAGTATTATTTGTATTTTTCATGCATAGAGACATGGGATTCTTGTTGATGGAGTAAGATTTGTGTTCCTCCAACAGAAGTTAGTAGATGACCTGGAAGGCGATACTCATGGAGACTTTGAAGACTTGTTGGTTGCTTTGGTGACGCCTCCTGCCATCTATGACTGCCAGGAAGTCATTAAAGCCATGAAGGTGAGACTTCAAGATAATGTGTGGCCTGCTTGGAGAATCTGGATTGGTCTGCAGAAACAAAAACATTAGGAGCAAAGACATCAGTTTTTGTCTAGACATGCATATTTTGATTTGTTTGGATTCATCCTATTTTGCTATATTTACAGCTTGGTCTTAGTACAATACTTGATTATTTATGTTTTCTGTATGTATAACAGCCTGATTTTCAGACTTTATAACTGCATTATGGTTCACTTGTGTCATCTCTCATATCCAGGGTCCAGGAACCACAGAGAGTGTGCTGACAGAAATCTTTGCCTCAAGATCCAACAGACAGATCCGCGCCTTGTCTGAAGCGTACCTGGCAGGTAAAGCATTTCTAATTTCACAACTGATCTAGCCACTGAAGTTACTGTAAGGTAGTTGTACAGCTGCTTGTGATGTAATGTGTCTAATTATTGTGAAATTCTGTGCATTTCTGTGTCATCGCAGAAACTGGAAAATCGATGATTCATGATCTGCAGTCGGACGTGTCTGGAGATTACGGCAAGGCGCTGCTCATCTTGGCTGAGGTACTGTACCTTGAATTAAATGTGCTTCGACATGGCATTCCCAACAAATAAGAAACAGGCACACAGCAGTTATTTATTGTGGTCGGCAGGCGGTGCACATTCCTGAGCTATCTCAAAAAAATGCAGGGTTCAAACACTTACATTCTTTCATATCCCAAAGAATCCACCTAACAAAAACCCTTAGAGGAAAAAAATAGATTTGTATATTTGATCTACACCAGCGCCAAAGATTATATAGTCTTATATGAGCTCAGTCCAATTCATCAGTTAGAGCTGAAAGGCAGAGAAAAGTAAATTATTTTTTAGGAAGATTGTCCTCTCAGTTATTTAGTTGGTGGGCATTTTGGTGAGGTTGGATGTTTTAGTGAAGTTGGTGGACATTTTAGTGAAGTTGGTGAACCTTTTGGTGAAGTTGGTGGACATTTGGGTGAAGTTGGTGGACATTTTGGGGTAAAAGATCTATTTGTCCACTTTGAGCTTCACATGGCAAATTGTTTGTTCTACCGTACTGTCTGAAATGATTTTTTAGACAACAAATGGTGGAGCTATGGACATTCAAATTCTCTGACAGCCAACATCCAACATGGCAACAGCCTGTTCTTGTCTTTCTCTTGTCATTTATGGCATCATGTCATTTGAATAAAGATGCATTTTAAGGAGGCCTTTTATAGCCACTGTTCAAAGGAGTGTCTGTGTGCTGGTCACAATATCTGATCATTGTCCTTTAAAGCCACATCTGACGACGGTGTGGATTAAGCAGTCTAACAGCTCAATAACGTTTTGTGCACAATTGGCTAAATTTAACTAATTTCTTAAAGCAGAAATTAGATTATTAACCTTTTCTCTGCATTTATATTTTTGTTAAGCGTATGTTCTTGTGTTCTTCCTTACAGGGAAAGAGAGACGAGACGACCAATGTGGATACTGCCAAAGCTAAAGCAGATGCCAAGGTATACTTGCTACTTTTGGATCATTCATTGTGTAGTCAACTCTTGTTTTTTCCACCTGTCTTTCAATCAAATATAGCTCTCGTTTAAACCCTCGTTTTTTTATTGACATATAGTACAACCATGACGACCATGTGGCTACGTGATAGTATTAAAAACACATTACAAACACTTTACAGCCAATTCAGCTGTTACTTTAACTATTCTAGCTTGATCTGACACATTGTTGGACCTTTAAGGCATCTCTTACCTCAGTCTTACCTCACATACTGATGCAAGTCTAAACCTGTCTGCACTTCACACGCTTAACATCTTCCTTTGTATTGCATTCAGTTGATCCATCTATAAACTGCCATTATCTCTCCTTTAACTGGCACGATTCACCTGCTCTGAACTTACCAGTGACAGGACATGTTTTTATTAATTTATGGTCTACAGCCGTCTCTATGTAAACTCGTTCTCCTTCCACACAGGCCTTGTACGAAGCAGGAGAGAAGAAGTGGGGAACTGATGAGGGGAAGTTTATCGACATTCTGTGCCACAGGAGTGTTCCACAGCTTCGGCAAAGTGGGTTGATTGCTTACATGTTTTTCTCTGTATGCTAATCTAATAACTATAATGTAAAAAAAACAACATTAAGAGCTTACAGCCATGCCAGCAGCTCTGCGAGGCTACTTAGGGAGAGTGGTGCTTTGAGCTAAGCGCTAACGTCAGCATCCCTAAAGTTGATCGTTGACATAAAAACACAAAGCAGAAGTGTCATTAGTTTTGCAGGTATTTCGACATAAACCAAAGTATTGAATAAATCAAACACTTAACCTGATGTCCTAGCCACTATTGATACCCATTAAACGACATGCTCTACTTCTAGCCATGGTTATGCTGTTTCCATAGAGGTGCTGGACTTTATATTATATTTGAAAATGAGCCCACAGTGAGTAAAACTGACAGGAGTAAAAAAAAATCCAAGAGGGGGTTCAAAAAAGGGTTAAAATCAGTACAAACTTCAATAGTCATCCATCCAGTACTACTGAAGGTGTTTCAGATGTGGACAAAATGGATAAAAAGGATAACAAAATTAACTTGTTTCTGTTTTTGCAGCTCTGATTGAGTACAAGAACATCAGCAAAAAGACTCTGCAGGAGAGCATCGAGGGCGAGATGTCTGGAGACTTGGAGAAGCTGCTCGTGGCCATAGGTGAGAAAAATGTCATGTTTTCTTCTTGCTTCTAACCCTTGAATTGAAAACGCGTCTATTTTTTGTGTTGCATCTTCAACATCAAGTGGGGCAGGTTAATTATTGTACATCTGAGATCCACTTATGCATAAAACTTATTAACTTATTCTTCTGTTTAGTCAAGTGTGTGAAGAACGTCCCTGCATACCTCGCTGAGAGGCTTTTCAAGAGCATGAAGGTAAGTTCTGTCATTTGTCCATTTGTATCTGTATCCTAGTGGCCTTTTAAGCCCCCAAAGCCCACCAGAAACAGCTAACTAACGAAATCCACATATTGTTTGGTTGCACATTGTCCCTTTACTGTGACTGTATCGGTCACCAGTGGCGTGGAAAGGAATGTTAAGCCATGTTTTATTGCTGCTGCTTTGACTTACATTAGCAGCATGGTTGAAATGTGGCTGTAAAGGAGATAAACAAAAACACATGTGAAAGTGCAGACAGAGAAAAAGCCACTGCTGCAGGATAATGTATTGTATGTGAGAGCAGCAGCTTCTGAGGAAGAAGAGTCTTAATTTGAATGTTAATTTGATTCGTTGAGGATCAATTTGTGGCTTTGCTTGTTTCCCAAATTCCACTTTGTCCAGGGTGCAGGGACAACAGAGTCCACCCTGACCAGGATATTCGTCAGTCGCTCAGAGATCGATTTGTTGGACATCCGAGCAGAGTACAAGAAGCTGTTTGGATTCACCCTCTACTCCCAGTTAGAGGTTAGTGCACACGCCAAAGTTTAACATGCTTGTTTGGTATTTTGCCTTCGAGACACTGGAGAATAATTTTGTTGCGTAGTTAACATCAGAGGACATCTATTTAGATTTACATGACGTGCCAAACCCAAACATGATTTCCTGCTCTTCTTCTCTCCCCATGTTTTTGTAGTCTGAAGTGTCGGATAGCTATGGCGACACCCTCAAACATCTATGCGGCCAAGATGAATAACTCCTCCCAGCTCCTGTGTTGTGAAGTGCAGCTTTTCTCCCATTGCAGATGGGAAGGAATTACATCTAATGAGCAGTCGCTGACCTTTCCAGTAGCCACAACTAACAATGGTTGGAACTAAACATCCAGAAATGCTTTGTAATGTGGAATTCCAGTAATATTCAGTGCGGTTTTGAAGGTATTAAACTACTGTTCCTTGCAGACTAAATGAGTAAACACACCAAGACTTAAGAAGAAGCTGTTGAATGTGTTTTCAAGCATTTAAAATTTGTATTCCATGTGACTGATAGAAAACGTGTAGTTTATCTTCTTAAAAACTGTAAACACAAATAATGTCATAACCTTCACATTCAAGGAAATAAAAACACTGTATTCGACTATTTGATGGGAGTAAGAAGAGATACAACATGACACCACAACATTTATATATAAAAATTTATTTAAGGGTTTTGTTAATGTTGCTGTACCCAACTCCTAAACAAGTCATCAGGACTTTGTCGCCTCCTTTCCTCTCGTCTTCTAAAGGCTTCTGGACCTCAATCTTGAACATGATCTGGAAGAAATCTCTAATGTGTCTGAGGAACTCGATCCTGAGGGGAGAGATGTGGGGGAAGGAGGGAGAGAGTTTCATGTTTATAGCTACGTCTATTTGTATTTTACACAACACAATCCCAAAACAGTCGTGATATATTCCGACACTGTCCTTAGATGCTGCCTCAAGTCCTATTTTTATCCCTCATACACATTACAAAATAAAATAAAACGCATATAGCTGACTAATACGGCTGTGCTGACTATCTTCATCCTTACCTGAGGAAGAGGAGGAGTGTATTGTGATGGCACTGCCAATCTTCAGTTATCATAGTACTGTACTTGAGAGGGACACAGCACCGGTACCATGATAACTGAAAATGGACAGTTCATAGTTCGCTCTGCAATCAGAGACATCTTACTTTTCCCTTGACATTTGAAACACTTAATGAAAGCACCTGCAGTGTCTTTTTAATGTAAACACATCTATGTATCACACATTCACCTTTGCATGAACTGACAATGTAAACAACCCTGTGAACTCGCACAGCTGGCCAAGTCCCCTGATAATGCATGTGTTCAAAAGCATGTAGATGCTTTCCATAGGGGGAAAAAAGCTGGTTGACTAGTTGCTGATTTAAAGAAAACAACTGGCTGTGTGCATTTTCTATTCACTTTGCATAACCACAAACCATCTGGGCTGTGTTCATGGCATCTGCACCTTATTAGCAGATATCAGTGTGTTCTTGCAGCAAAAAAAACTAAAATATTTTAGTGAACTTGGACAAATTTAGGTGAAACTTGGTTCATAAAAAGCTGGTATTGTCCCCATGACTTTCAGGGCTGAAGTCTAACAACCTCTTGAGTATTAATTGTTCACATTTCATGGACTACAGTGAGACAAGAACTTTGGAATATTGTCTAGACTAGTAGAAGAATAACTAAACGCAGGCTGCATTCTGCATTTGCCAACTGGACATTCACTTATGAATAACGAAATGGCTTGTTTGTAAAGTTCAGTAGGACAGAGTGGTTAGTGTGTGCGTCAGGTAGTGAATAATCGCAGCTTACGTGTACGGGGAGAGAGGTCCGAGCAGAACCTTCGACACATCCTGTTGGCCAAGGGTCATCAAGAGCAGCGCCAGGCTCTGATTGGACGAATCCACGCAGCCACCCTAAAACAGACAAAGAGGAGGGGCAGATGTGTTTCAGCAACAAAAACAACACCGAAACACGTCATAGAGGTGGAAATGTTTAGAAAGAGATGAACCCCTTGACTGTGGGATTGACTATGTCAGGTCCAACTCTGATAGCCCTTGATCCTGATCCAAACCAAAGGCAAACATGCCCCCGAAGCTACAACTCTTACAAAAACAACTGTTTGCAGTTTTATTGTCATTTTTAAAATTGACTTTTACATTCTATTTTACATACAGTTTTCTGTCTTGGTCAGCGTTAACAGACACCAGTGGCTCGTTTCTGTTAAAGTCATTTCCCTTACTTAATCATAACATTTTTTACTTTCTTCATTCATCCTACTCAGCTCCCTACAACATCTTTCTCCACTTTCTTCCCTAAATGCTTCCTTTTCCTTCCCCCTCCGAGTGTCCAGCCTTTGCAATGCTCCCCATTTCTTCTACTCATGAGACATTTAGAGGACAGAACATCCACACACTGCGTCCCAGCGAGGACATACCAATGCGATTACTCCACAAGACTTATGTGCGATTTCCCAAGATGTCTCCGCACAGCTGGACACACCCGACTATATTTTATAAACTGAAAGAACTTTAAAATGGCTGTGCACTGACGGCTTCTGTACGTTTGTTTTATTGTGCATCCATTCAGACATGTGGCCGAGTCATGCAGCGTTATGGCTTCGTGACAATTTGTCAGCAGGAATATGATTCAATTACATAATCATATCACTGGAACCATGGTGACATTGTTTTTATTGTTGAATAGATTTGGCTAATTACATTCCTTTTCCAAGGGGATGAGATTCATAAAAATAAATTCAAACAAATACGTCACGTCTTGAACTGCACAACCTTATGGATAACTGCACACCATCGTAACTATCACAATGTATTTCTATCATATCGTTATTTTACTATAATGGATTTATTTTCCATATTTTGACATACAATCCATTTTAATCGTCAATACTTTTAGTCATAAATGTGCTTTTCACATGTATCTTCAACTGTCTGCATTAATTAGTGATCTTTTTCAGGACATTTTACAAAAGAAATCACACTTAAAAACTCACCAGTGCTCATTAGGAGCTCAAAAATCCATTTTAAAGCTAAAACTACTCCAATTTCTCCTGATCTTGCACTTCATCGTAGTCCAAACTGAGAAATTTAACACATTAACTCCCATTTCTAACCACTAGTTTCAACCAGAGACAGCTGAAATGTCCCAAGAGGCCACCAGCCGACCGCAAGGCCTCGCGGAAAAGTCCCTTGAATCCTTCACGTGAAAGGAAATCATTTCAGACAGTCAAATAAACAAAAAACACAGCACAGACAGACTGAAGCAACTTCCATGATACACATTCACAGACTCGCTTCATCTAAACCTGTAAAACTGTACGACACAAAGTTGAGTTGATGCTAGCAGGGTGACACAAAAGCACGTCTTACTTTTACCTCAGCAGTGAACAACGCACCGGGTTAACGTCAGTCTTATTATAGCTGAAAAACAGCCACCTGACATGTTATGAGTTCACAATGCTAAATTAAACTTACTGGACCTTTTCACACCTGTTGAGAAACCATTACTATGTTATGCATTTTTGTTTGTAGCTCTCGGAGAGAATATAGTAACAAAAACAAATTAAAAGATAATTCCACATCAAAAAGCCAAAATGGAAACAGTCCCCCACTTACATCAGCTCCTGTCCTGTGTTGATGTTGCTTCCAAAACCAAAAAGTCCATGGAGTAGCTTTGGTTTACTACTAGAAGACTGTACTGATTAACCAGAAAACAAACAGACTGACACATACAGAGCACCCCTGCCCTTTAATGTGAATCCAGAAGAAAAAAAGTCTCTTCTTTTTACAGATTTCAAAAATTGACTATTCCAAGAGTAACACGTCCATTTGTTCTTCTGCAATCACTCTGCCCTCCTGCTGCAGTTAGGTATTAAAATAAGCTGTTATTCAAATCTTGTTAAGTTTTCACACTTGGCTGGTGAATCTACCTGCTATTTCTAGCAGCTTTAGATTTTTTAAAAACAATAGCAAAAACTATTTTAAAGGATTTCTTAACCCACCACCCTCCAAGGCAGCCGAGGAAAAACGTTGACTCTGCGCTGCTGCTTGGGGTAAAGAGGATGCATCCAACAATATTCCTCTTTCAGAGTTAATCAGCACTACCCTGACCAGCTAACTGGACTCACATGGCTCCTATAAGAGAAGGCTGAAGGGCTGAGCCATGTGGACGCAAACTCAAGTCACAGAATCTCATTGTACATATTCTGTTGAGGCGGTTCTTCCTCCATGAGGTGATTTGTGTGCACAGAAACTACACAAATTTAAAGATATGGATACATAAAATGTGACATTGGGAGTTTTTTCTTCTTCTGTGGGCACAAATATCACAAACATTCAAGAATTCCTAATTTGATAAGCTTGTTTCAGCAAACAGACTGAAACAGATAAAGTTTAGAAGTGTAGCTACTGAGACATTTGACCTTGATTGTAAGTAATAATGGCTTTACTAATTAAATAAAGTCATTATGAAATAAACATCTGAATAAACAGGAGATAGAAGATAGAAATGAACAAACTGGGAAACAATTTAGGAAATCTTTACAATCCTAATAACTTAATGTGAAATATTTAATTCCCTGTGATGGATTAACTGTAATATATTAGTACAACTGTTTTCATAAGAGGTCACTCTTCATACCAGTGTAATGAAGTTCTGAACACAAAACGGCATGTCTTTAATACCAGTATTATTTAATGTCAGATTTTTAGTATTTTTCTTGTTTTTTCTTTTACAAAATTTGTTCACGTATTTAGGTATTTATTTTAGAATACTCAATACTATGTATGTACGTTTACATACAGATTATGCACTACACACCAAGAATGGCACAAAATATTAAAAGCAATTTTTAAGCTATAACTCATATTACAATGTGGATCAGAATTAGGGCAACTTGGTGTCTTTGCAATTCCACTGTCTGAATATAAAAATCAATATCACTAAAGGCTTAAAAATCTTATTTTCCTTGATATCACACAGGCTGACAAGACAAGAAACTCTTTTCACATGCAAACAAGACTTACATGACAGCTTTATCAATCAAATTACAAGCATCTATCCTGGTGAAATTGAGAAAATTCATGATCAAACTGACTGAATCTGAATGGAAATACCCTTTAGCTTCGTTCTGCACTGCTGTTCTGCCCACAAACAGTTTCTCAGTTGAACTGCAGACAGGGGTCATTACCAGAGAATGTGGGTAAACAAGAGCAGCGAATGTCATTGTTGCGTGATGGGATTCTAATGTGTCCCGGTGGTGTATGTCAGGTATTCCCCAAGAATTCTGCTTTTTTTTTTCAGCGACAGACAGCAAACTGATTCTCCAGCTTTCTCCTGTTGTTGGGCCAATTAAGGTCTGCATCAACTTCCAGTGACGAGAGATTTTCCAGCACAGTAACCAACCAAAAACTGGAATTATGAGTGAGGTAAACCTTAGTATCATAATGCATATTTTCACTATGGAAAACAGTACAAGAGGATACAGATAAAAATAAATAAACATATGTACACCGATCAGCCACAACATTATGACCACTGACTGGTGAAGTGTATAACATTGATCATATTGGTACTATGTGGTGTTCTGCTGGAAAACCTTGGATTTTAACATCCGTGTTGATGAGACTTAGACACCCAAATAAACACTGTCCCAGAACAAGCACACTCCCTCATGCAAATGGAAATCCCAAATGTCACTGGCCTACCCCTGCAGGAAAATGCACTCCACCACATGGCAAAAACATCAATCAAGAACATCTTGAGGAACACGACAATGGCCCAAGATGTTAATTTGACCTCCAAACTTCCTAGACCCCATTGTGATCAAGCATCAACAGGATGCAATGGAACAAGTATGATTGACATAGACCCCACTGCACAAGCCAGAGTCCTGGTGCCAAACCCCATAGGACACCCTGAGAGGTCCTCTTGTCCATGCCCAATGGTTCAGAGCATTTTTGACCACATAAGGGGGACCAACACAATATTAGGCAGGTGGTCATACTGTTATGCCTGATCGGTGTATATTGCATTACCGGAAAGTTTGGAGGTTGGGTCAACACCTTGCGCTTTTGGTTGTGTTCCTCGAGCTGTTCCTGAGCTTTTTTGGCAGTGTGGTAGGCTGAAATCGCCCTGCTGGGGTAGTCTGCTGCGGTCGGGGAGTGCCATTGTTATTGAGGTTGTGTAATTGGTCGGCAGCAATGTTTCGGTGGGTGGTACATGTCAAACAAACATCCACAAGAACGCCAGAACCCAAGGATTCCCAGCAGAACATTGCATTGTAATGAGATAATCAGCATTACTCACTCCAGCTGTCTGTGGTTTTAATATTGTGGCTGATCCGTGTACACCCATGCTGCAGTGTGTTGATACTGCAGAAAAAGCACAAGGAGTCACAGATTTCCCACATGAAGACGAGAATACTCATCAGAGGATGTACAGCGCAGTCTCTAAAGTCTGTAGCATAATATCTGAAGTGGGTCTCTGGAGGAGCTTCAATCAGAATCTCTGCTCGTGCGTGCATCGTTTGAAAACTGTGGAGTTTTGAAGACGTGGGTGTGAACCAGGCAAGAAGGGTCTAATGAAGGACATTAAAGCGCTGCATAAATGACTTCATGATATATGTAGGAGCTGCGGAGCTTGACAGATATGGTGATATCTTAGCCTGCTGCATCAATATTTTCAAATTTCATGTCAGTGGCCTATCAACATGCTTTATCAGTGCTATACCTGCTAGGTAATTAATATAAATAATTTTTAAAAATCTGTCTTTTGTCTGAAATCAAACGTCTGCAGATTGCAATTTCAAAATAATACAAGAATCATCATTGAATTCATGTATTGTACATAAATATATTGAGAATATCTGGCTGAACAAATAACTAATATATTCCTAATCATGTGACCTGCTGCGGGAAAAAAGACAAACACTTTTAAGACATGAGAAATGATGTGAAAAAATAAAATAAAATCATTTGTAGCCTTTAGCATGAGCAGATTAGATTTTTAACAGGTAGCAATGTACATTTGATCTGTGTTTGTGGGT
>OMNN01052901.1:0-11230 GCA_900302755.1 Chromis chromis
TTTTGGATTCCCTATAAGCAAGCAGTCCGCAACGGTGGGAAGGAACCAAAAACCCCCTAGGATGGGGAGGGGGGAAAAAAAACCTCCGACAGAACCAGGCTCAGGGAGGGCGGCCATCTGCCTCGACCGGTTGGGCTGGGAATGAATGATGAGGGGGGAGGGGATAGCAGGAGAGATTGGGGTGGGGATGCCAGGATAGCAGGTGGTGAGGCCAGCGGCTGCAGATCAGAGACGTGGAGCTCCAGATCCAGAGACATCTGTGAAGAGCACAAGCAGGCCACAGTACAGCAGGTGGAGAGGCCAGCAGCTGCAGATCAGGGATGAGGAGCTCCAGATCCAGAGACATCTGTGAAGAGAAGAGAAAAGAAGAAGCAGTACAAAGAACACAGAACTGCGGGGGATAGGTGATATATAAGAGTTTAGAGAGAGTATAGGATAGGAGCCCAGTGCATCGTGTGAGTCCCCCAGCAGTCTAAACCTATAGCAGCATAACTAAGGGACAGCTCAGGTGATCCAGAGCAGCCCTAACTATAAGCTTTATCAAATAGAAAAGTCTTAAGTTTTAATTAATTTAATTTCCACATGTGTTAATTCATAGTTTTGATGCCTTCAGTGTGAATCTACAATGTCAATAGTCATGAAAAGAAAGGAAACTCAATGAATGAGAAGGTGTGTCCAAACTTTTGGTCTGTACTGTATGTCGTCAAAAATGTCACAAAACGTCATATTACGGTATGTCGTCAGAAATTTCTCAAAGACATAATGCTATACCATGTGGTCAAAAATGTCTCAAAAAACAACATACTGCAGTATGTCGTCAAAAGTGTCACAAAAACACCGTGCTATAGCATGTCGTCAAAAATGTCTCAAAAAACGTCATATGTTGTCAAAAATGTCAGAAAATCGTATGACGTTTTTGTGACATGTTTGACGACAAAATTGTCAAAAAAGTGACACAAAAGTGTTATTCTGCGGTATGTCGTCAAAAATGTCAGAAAATCGTCATACCATAGTATGTCTTCAAAAATGTCACAAAAACGTCATACCGTCAAAAATGTCTCAAAAATGTCATAAAAACGCCAAAAATGTCTCAAAAAATGTCATACCGGCAAAAATGTCACAAAAACGTCATACCGTCAAAAATGTCTCAAAATGTCATACCATCAAAAATGTCATAAAAACATATCGCAGTATGTCATCAAAAATGTCACAAAAGTGTCGTACCGTCAAAAATGTCACAAAATCGTCATACCGTGGTATGTCGTCAAAAATGTCACAAAATCGTCATACAAAATCGTAAATGTCAGAAAAACGTCATATTTTCCATTTGTAGGATATTTATAGAGAGTTGTCGCACAATGCTCTGAATTTTAACGTTAATACACACTGTGTGATACACAGTGATACATGGTAGTCCTCCATCTTTGTTCACAAACGTGACTTTTTGCTTTCAAGAAACAGTTCGTATACAACTCAGAAGGAAACACCATGAACTGGAACAAAGGTGAGACTATTTATTCAAATTGTGTCTGCTACTTTAAATATTTTTAAATGACTTTAAAAACAAATACACTAAATTTATTCTGATGTAAGTAGTAAATAATCATTCTTATTTTATTTATTTTTTTATTTTTTTATTCACAGACTGAGCTCGCCTCGCAATGAGGAGTCATTACATATTTAGTTAAAATTTTGGCTGCAAGTCCAGATGCGGAATGCCATATGTGGAAAATGACGTCCTTCTATGTAAATATCCTGTTTTAAGTTTTTCTAAATTTCCCGACTTCATCAACAGTAACAAAAGCTAACAATAGCTGTAAGCTGCCTGTAAAGATATTATGAAACCCTAAGGAGAAATCAAGCGAAAGCCATGAATATTCTGCCCGCAGTTGCCAGAGAAGAAAGAGAGTAAGATATATTAGTGTGATTCATTATATATTTTTCATTTTATATATGATGTGGTTAGAATACTATTGCTGGTCCCTATGACATTATTTTTCTGCTACATTTGTAAATGTATTGATTTTCTATACTGATTGTGTTCACAGCTGCTGGATGCAAGGAAGACTGTACTTGCTCCAGATGAAATGGACTTATGGAGGAGCATGATGTCAGGAGCAACATCGACGGTTGTATGGGTGGACAGTGCGGCCTCCATCCTTCTGCAGCCAAGAGCCAGCTAACTTGTGTGCTGCCCTTCAGGCTTGAGGCTGATGTGAAGTACACAGCTTCACATCACAGACGTCTACAAAGTGGATAACCATCGGATCGAATGTCAAATAAATACGACCCAGAGGCAGCAAAAGGACACTTTAAGCTGGATCTGAGGCCCAAGCTACTGGCCAGTAGTTGGCAGTGATGTGCTGTGTCCCAGTCCAGGAAAACAGACCACAACTTGGCCTTTTTTAAACTTCTCGAAATTTGGTTTTGAAAACTTTTAAACTTTTTTTATATATATATTTTGTTGAACTTCCATTTCTGAGGATTAAAAAAAAAAACTATTTCAATATCTTGTTTTTCTTTACACAATTACAACTATTGCAGCAACACTTTTGTACAATGCTCTTACTTTTCAACATGTCAACAACATGTATGGAGGTTTAGCAATTATACATATTTTATATATTACATATTTATTAAAATATTATTATTATTGTTATGATTATGTGTGGCTGGGGGGTGGCTAGACAAATCTATTTTGATTATGGAAAATTAATGTACTTTTATGAGTAATCAAGGTCAGAAACAATTGACAAGACAAGTGGCTGTGGAAATATCTAATGAGGACTATGAATCATATTTGTAAAAACCTGCAGCTTGAATCACAGCGTGTTTATCAGTTTGGCAGCTGCAGATGCATTATTGAACACAGGCCTCTTAACTGTAGTTTCTGACTTTTTTAACCCTAACCCTAACCCTAACCCTTAATACAATGCACAAAGCATTGGGCAATAGGTTTCTCCACAGAGATGGCATTTGATACCTCAACAGATAGACTCTTGCTGGGGATATGAAGAGATTGGTGACTCTATTCTACACATATTTTGGACATTTCCAGGCCTGAGAGATTGGTGGAACAGTATTCAACAGATTGTGTTTGAAGTCCTGAAAAAGAGGTTCCAAATCTCTGCAAACTTCAAGAATCTGACTTTTCCTTCCCTGAAAGAAGCCAGACTTTAACATGTTTTTTGATTAAATATACGCTGCTGAGACAGGAGAATTGTAAAGAAAGGGTTACAACAATGGCTCAGTTGGTATTTACATGTTTTATACATGTAAATATCCTTCAATAAATAGCAAAAGTCAACAAAAATGCACAATGTCCCATTTAAAAGTAAAGCTAAAACATACATTTTGATCATGGAAAATTACTGTTTTTATATGAGATGGTTATTTTCAGTTTTTTTTTATTATTATTACTACTACAATTTCACTAATTGTGTGAATTCTAGTCGTGGCTTTAACTGTATTAAATTGGGTGCATCACTTCAAAGGGGGGGATTTCTTATGCAATCACGTATTTTGCATTTGCATTTACATATAGTGATCTGTTTTCACTTTGACATGAAAGAGTCTTTTTTTTTTTTTGTAAATTCTTGTCAAAAAAGCCTAATTAAATTGGCCATGATTCAATATTGAAAAGCAATAAAAGTGGAAAGCTTCAAGGGGGGTGAATACTTTTTACAGGCCCTGTAAATAGAACCATTTCAGTGCCTATTGAGCCCTGCAGAGGGCGGAGGAGACAGCCAGTCCACTAAACATCCCTTTCACCTGAAACCCAAGAAGAACCTCTTAAAGAGAGTCACTTGCAATCAGAAAGCCTCCATTTAATTACAACACACAGGAAATTACCGAGTGAATGGGTCAGGCGCTGATAAGAGGCTGAGCCCCGGGGATGATAGCTCCTGAAACCCAAGCAGCCCCAATCTCAAAGCCGAATTATCACAAAGGCCAAGTCTGGAAGGCTGACAATCTGATTGTACTGTCATCCAGATTCATAATTAATATATTTATCGAATTAATCGCTGAAAAGAGCCCTGGCCTCCTGAACAGTAGGCAGATTCATTTGCTCCTGGCTCAGCTTACCGCTAATAACAGTGTTGTCAGTGAAATGGGCCCAGAGTGGGCCGATGCCCCAGACCTCATGACAGACAAATTGCTCATCTGTGTAGGGATGATATGGGGAATTTAGGGAAGCAAAAGAAAGAAAAAATGTCATTGTTTGGTGACAACCACAATTGTACCCTTGTTTCAGATTGTGAGTACCAAGTTGGGGGAACATGAAAGGGGCATTTGCTGTTTGGAGAGAGCAGAAGATCCCTGTTGTTATACCTCTGGTTTAACAAATCACTCATCAAAGGGGCTGTGTCTGTGGCTGCCACATGTTTAGTGAAGAAGAATGGTCCTGCTATTTTGTCACCTAAAAATACATTTACCTTCAGCATGGGCTGCAAAATCTACAAAAACTTTTAGTAATAAAGAAAACATGTGGAAAGGGCTTTTACCTGGATGTGAATCCACATAGTCAGATAATCATGGGATATATGTGACTTGAATATGTGTTAATAAGTAAAAAATACTAGTACATCAAATAAAAGTGCTATAAGTAAAAGTTGCTTGTTCAAAATCCAATCTCGAAAAGATACAATACCGGTCCTACAGAAAAATGTCTCTTTCTGAAGTTTAAGTATAACTGACAGTATTACATTTTGATGCAGCAATAAGTAACTAGGTGAATCTAGTTTTAACAACATTATTTTCAGAGTATGGATTTTAGTCCAGTGGCTCTAAACCTACTGGAATGATCAAAAAACCTTACAAGGCTCATTTAAGGGACTTAAAGAAAGAAGAAAAAAAATATGTTCCATTTTAATTTTATGGAAAATTTGCTCATCTTTGAGATCAAAATCCTGGATGATTTATTCTTTGTAGGCCTGAAATAGTAAAAACAAACCCATATGACAAGTTTAGAATCTCTCTTTGGTGGAACTGTTAACAGGACCAGTCTTTAGTAAAGGCAAATAGTTTGACATTATAATCTGAGACATATAAACCAAACAAAATGATCAGTTAAAATCAATGAAGTATAAAGTACTAAATTTTCCACTTTAACACTTTATAATACAGCTGATTTATAGTGTGATTTGCTCGATGAATCAGGTACTAGTTTCCCACTAGTACCTACATGCATTTTTAGTATTTCAAATTTATTTTATCATAGCATTTAATCTTACCAGTTCTAAGCCTCTACGTTTTACTATTTTAAAGTCTTTTCTTTTCTTTTACAAATTAAGTTTTTATTCTGTCTAGCTTTTGCGCATACTTTTTGTTGCCGCCTGACTGATAACATTTACAGCACAGAGAGAGAGAGAGGACAAAGTGACAACAATCATTACATGATTAAGAAATTAGATTTCCGATGCTACTGTAAATAGTATTATGTGTTTTTATGTCCATAAAGGCACATTTTTGAGAGAAATAAAACTGATTTCACAGTTCTTTCCATATCTGTACATTAAAAACCCCAAATTATTTCTTCTGTTGTTATTGTAGTTTTTGAAAACAGAGCGGTCTGCAATAGACCAGACCTTCTCTCTATCAAAGACATCATGTCTCCCCTTGTTCTACAGAAATTAATTACAAATTGGACACATATGGTAATTTAGAACACTAATGACAATATTATAAAGCTGCTGGGTGACAGTAAAGGGGCCCCTATTGTATCCTGGATTCCCATCTGGGCCACTGAAAAGCCCAAACTGGAGCATGATCATTGGCCAACACCCAAGTCATTTGAAACTGACTGTGGAGCTGTAACTGCATGATAAATATCTGCATTAGAGATATCTAATATCTACAAACACAGCCATAATGAGACTCATAGACAGAGACACTCTTTTATGTCTTATTTACTTACTTAGATGTAGATCAAATGCAATTCAATGTGTCACAGAATAACTCAAACACAAATGTTATCTCTCTTTCACTGTATTATTTCCTCATCACTTATGTTGCTGTATTACATTTGGTCGGACTACAATATTTATACTTTAATGGTATAGAGGTCTTGCATTTTGTATGGGCTTTGCAATTCTCTTGATT
Organism: Chromis chromis; assembly: GCA_900302755.1. NCBI lineage: Eukaryota > Metazoa > Chordata > Actinopteri > Pomacentridae > Chromis > Chromis chromis. The sequence continues at coordinate 6,103 of OMNN01052901.1, forward strand.
TTATTTTCCTTTTTAATATCCTAAAATATTTGTTTTTATTCATTTAAAATAAAAATTTTAACGGACTATTTGTCTGTATTTATAATAACAATCTGAAATGGTGTAATATTGCAATTTGGCTTTTTTTCCCCAGAAAGTAATAATAAGAACTTCTCTCACTGAAGGCCTCCAGAAGTGAGAAAACAAATAAACACAGAAGTCGTGACTAGGAGCTGCACTAATGGGCCTCAACAAATACTCAATTCGGAAGATGCAGAGCATGAATGCAAAGCTTCCAAGGGTGAAATGCAAACTTGAGGACCAGCCAGCAAATATTTTGAATCAGTATAGACTAATTTCACCTTCTGTTTATAGTCTGGTGAAACAATTTCCTTCCAGTCTGATGACAACGAAAGCTCAGGCCCTCTCTTGTTTACTCTGTGATAATGTTGTTTTAACATGTTGTCCTCAGTAGCACTTATATAGTTGGTATTTATGCTGTCTGTCAGCAGCTAGTTGAGGTCCTTTTCCTGCACTGAGAGCCCGGCTGGTTCAGCTCTGCAGCCTGAATGGAGCCACTCTTCAGTGCCAATGACTGCACCAGGCAGGTAGCAGAGGCTTTTGAGCAGGGCCAGCCCGCATCAATCAACTTAGCTAGAGGGCTCTCTCTGTAATTGCAGACTATTACAATGTGTGGCACAAGGAGTTCAACACTATTTTCCAACATGGTGAAATGGCATCAAGGCCTCCTCTCACATCCAGTGATAATTGAACAATTAAACTTTAGCATATAAATTACCTCTTCATATGGCATAGCTAATCACAGAGGCAGGCCAGTCACAAAGAAGGCTCTCCCGGGTCGATACCAAAACTGTTTTCCAGACTTTAATGCTTCAGATTTGAGCTCAGGTTTCACAAAGTTATTGTACCAGCTCCAATAATTATTAATAGTCAGTTTTGTTAGCAAAGTTACATGCAACATTTAAGCGAAAACAGCCTCAAAAGGGTCATTTCACATCATTTATACACACTTTCTCAAGCCTCTTTCCAGCCCCCAGACTTTTTCAGGTGAAATGATCCTAATTATACAGGTGACTGAGACCCGGGAGTATTTTCAGACCATTTACTTCAGGTCATCCAGCAGCAGCACCCACCCCATTAAACATCTTGATTAGACAGGATTTAAATCACCCCCCCGTTTGATTGGGGCAGTTAAGCTCTTTATACTCTTCACTGTAAAATGCAAATTCTCCCCAAAACGAATGGACACGACTCCTTGGAGAGCATATGGAGAATCTCTCATATTAATAATTCAACGGGAGCGAGCAAAAATTAGTGAGTGGAGCCGGGCGGCCATTACTTCTGCAAATGAGATATTTGATTTGAGAGACTGAAAATGGAAATATCCTCAGTCTGAAAAATTATCTTTTTTTACAGTGCAAGAAACTATCATGTACTTGTACATGACAGCATAATTCTAACAAATGCACGAAATTCATGCCACTATCAGTCTCCCGATTATGCTATTCCTTTCTAGGAAGGTCACTAAGTCCTCAATACAATAGCAGCTAAGCCCCCAAGTATGAACCCTAATGCCTAATTACACCTAAGTGGGGACCTGAAACCCCCTCGGAAACTCCTCTCACACACAGTGGAGCTCTTCAGGTGCATTAAGTGAACATGACATTAGCGCTGTACAATGGTAGACACAAGGCTTCAGGATCCACTTGAAGGATGCAGTGGACATGAAGAGGCCCCATATTTTAGTCCACGACAAAAGGTTGAAGATAACGACATAGGTTTTGCAGTGGAAGTATATATGATGAATAAGCAATCACTAATTTCTCTGTAAAATATGTCTTTTTTGAGTATTTGGGGCCTAACAGAACCTTAAATGTAGCAGTGTAAAGTTTGTGCAAAACAAACACGACCATGCTTGACACCATAAACTCGCCCCTCGGATAGTCAGAGATGAAGCAGATTACGATTTTGATATTAATGCCAACTGAAAAAGGCCAAGCTAGGAGCACAGAACGCATTTAATATATAAACGTGGCTGCTCACACACACGAGTCATTTGCAAGTTCCAATACAAGATGATTATATGTGTTGATACATCAAGGCAAGAGATGGAAATGATTGGAAATGTATCACGAGGTGGTGATTGTGGACAATATTAAACTGCACAAAGGAGCTTTTGTTCTCGAATTCCTGCAGCAGTTCAGTCAGTATTGCCTCTGCTTTAATTTAATATCTATTTATTTTACTCCATTGTATGGGTTTTATTGAGGTTGCGCCTGCTTTATCGCCCCGATCTCAACCAGAAGTGAAGGTCAGGAGAGGCAGAGTGCCTCTGTTTATTGGCTTCCATTGAGCCCATATGAGCTGATTTGGCTATCTGCTCTTGATATTAAGCTCTTTCATAGTATTTTGTGCTATCCGGATATTGTTTATCACCACATTGAGATATTCACTGTGTATTTACTAGTGAATTAAATATTCTTCATCACTTTTGTAATATCCTCTCTGTAGGCTCATGCAGGATGTGAGAACCCTGCTGGATGTGCCAGCGAATCCTTATTGACTATCTATGAGTTCAGGGGGGGAAAGAAATCACAATATATATTTCATCTGTTTCCTCCCATATGCTATGAAATCTTTCTACTTTCGGACAAGTTCTCCACATTATTGCGAAATCTGCTTGTTGAACTCTCAAGGGTCACCTGTAAGTAAAAATAACTGTTTAGTTCTGCATTCACTTTAATTTTGCACAGTTATCAATTATTATTAATCAAATTACTTTGAAACCTTAGAACTCATTAGTTACTAAGATGAGAAATGTAAATGACTCAGAACCACATGTCTTTCTGACAGAGCCGGCCCTGTTCAACCTGGCACCCTAGGTGAGATTTTGTATGGTGCCCCCCTCTGTCAGCAATTCACATGCTGTAGCAAGTGGTGTGGATGATAAATGCTTGAATCAGACTGTCTTCAGTGTACTGTGAAGTGCTTCACACACTTTACACTTCAATCAATACACCCAGTTCATTGATCAACAGCAGGTCGTCATCAGTCCCCTGAACTCCCATGGTGCATTGCAGCATGACAGTTCAGTCCTGTGACCGGCTCTGTGATTACTACAATACGCTTACAAAAGAAATCCAATAGCATTGTTTTGTAGTAATATTAATTGGGCATTGCTTTACATTTGAATCAATGTGAGCTTTTTCATTTTAAGAGTTAATAGTAATAACTAGTTTTAATATTGTAGCGATCGCAGAGGCTGTATGGGACTGTTGTGCTGCAATGCATTACGGGAGTTCAGGGATATTAATGTTGTCAGTACCATGAGTGTGGAGTGTAGCGGGGTTTATGGCTACCTGCCACTGGTCTACATTTGTATGTATGATCTCTGGGGTGTTGCTAAGTGTCAACACTAAAAAGAACTTCTTTCAGGGGATATTCAAAGAAACCTCAAAGAAAGCAGCTCTGTTCAATTTAGAAACATTAAATAAGAATACTTTACCAGTTTTGTGGTGCCTCCTGGCACAATATAATTGCAATTTTGGGATGCCTCCTGGGGTGCTGTGGCCTCCAGGGGGCTCCCCAATATTTTCCCAAATTTTGGCGCCACCTGGAGGCTACGGCACCCTTAGCATTTGCCTATACTGCCTATTGGAAGGGCCGGCCCTGCTTTCTGGGGTCCATCTGCACTTATTACTGTTGCTCTAATTTGTTGTAATAAACTGTATATTACACCTGTATTTCATTTCCAGTGGGGCCTCGTGTTCAGAAATACACAAAAATTATTTTTACAGCAACAAGGGACTGAGCTAACATTGCACATTTGGAGAACAAACAACACTGTATTTGGCGTTTGCTTCCTTTAAGGGTCCACATTGAAATTATAGCTTCGCTGCAGATTTGTCTTCTGCACATCCATGACGTTAATCTCCCGTTCCACCACATCCCAAAAGGTGATCTACTGGATTGAGATCTGGCAACTGTGGAGTACAGTGAACTCATTGTCATGTACAAGAAACCAGTTAGGGATTATTTGTGCTTGGTGACATGGTGTCGTATCCTGATGGAAGATGGTACACTGTGGTCATAAAGGGATGGACAACACTCAGGTATTCTGTTGTGCTCAATTGGTACTAAAGTGCCCAAAGTGTGCAAAGAAAATATCCCTCACACCATTACACCACCAGCAGCAGCCGGAGCCATTGGTATAAGGCAGGATTGATCCATGCTTTCATACTGTTTATGCCAAATTCTGACCCTACCATCTGAATGTTGCAGCAGAAACTGACCATGCAAATTGCAGCCTCAGTTTCCTGTTCTTAGCTGACAGGAGTGGCACCTGGCAAAAAAAATAACAGACAGATGATGCAGCTGTGTCATATTTCATTAGTCTGTTTGTAGCTGTATCTCAGTGTGAGCAACAGGAGAAGTGAACTGGACATTAGTGACCTTTAAAGTAGATAAGGCATCAAGAAATATATGTAAAATATTAAATAAGTATTTGATGGTCCAAAGGTTGACCTTGGAAACAGCTGTTAAGAAACAATTTCCCTTCAAGATCAAATTTCTACTTGCTATGGAGGTTTTCATCATATCACATGATCTTCATCAGCAACTGTATTCAATATTAGATTTCTTTCTACAGGTCAGACTTATTTATTTATGTATTATTATATCTGAAAAGCTACTAAAGGAACCTTATCATGGTGGCAGGAAGAATCTTCAAAACCAATGTTTGCTTTTGATACTTGACTACAATTTACTGCAAAAAGGCCTTTAAAAAAAAAAAAACCTTTACTAAGAAACAAATTTCAGTGCATGACTTTAACACACAGTACTTGCACTGACTCTGTATTTTCCCACAGTGGTGTTGATATCAGATTAATCTTTCCACCACTGACGGGCAGATTCTTAGTAGAAGCATCGCCTGAACATCACGTGAAAATAGCAGGAATGGTTCCCTGAATGCATCATGCAAAAACACTTGCAGCTGCAACCGGATCATATGTGCGGCGCCGAGTGACGTGTGCAGACGTCACGTCTCGGTGGGCGAAATCTGAAACTTCAGGTGGCGCACGTGGTCTGTTGTTTACTTCTTCCAGGAACGGTGGAAGTGCAGCTGGAG